>JAFFST010046542.1:12432-23310 GCA_022414735.1 Noturus placidus | reverse complement strand
TGAAAAAAAGTCAAATTCTTTCGTCTTCTGCTGCAGCTGGGCATATACATTACTCCCGATTTCTTCAACGTGTCTGGTGATTGTACTCGCCGACAGACTTACGGCATTAAATGCATCTTTCTTCTCGGGACACACCTCCTCCGCGACAGCATCCATACATTTCTTAACAAACTCTCCGTCAGTGAAAGGCTTACCGCTGCTTGCTATCAGTTAGCAACCCGAAAGCTGGCCCGAACGGATGCCTGATTCAGCTGAGCTTGGCGTACAAATGTATTCTGCTGCGATAGTAGTCCACTTTTTAGCTTTGAGAGTTTGTCTGCTCGTATTTGGCCTTGCAAGCTATCGTACTTGTCTTTGTGACGGGATTCATAGTGTCGGCGAAGATTGTATTCTTTGAATACTGCCACCGTCTCTTGACAGATGAGACAAACAGCCTTTTCTTTGCATTGAACAAAAAAATAATCGTTTGTCCACTGCAGGTTAAATACCCTGCATTCTGAATCAATTTTTCTCTTACCTAACCTTTTCACCATTATTCCGTTCTCTCTTTGACAGGGCCGGGCCTAGGATTTTTTTTCTGGAGGCCAAATAGGAAAAAAATCCGATAGCGTCTCTGGTACTGTTCAGAGGGCCGGGCCAAATGTGCTGACGGGCCGTATCCGGCCCGCGGGCCGTAGTTTGGTGACCACTGATTTAAGGGACCCCGTGAAGAGGAGAGGGTTTTTTTTTGTCTTTCAAACATATTTCATTTGATGTTATGTTTTTGCAGGAATGCCACCTGAGAGACGGGGAGGATGTGGAGGAATATAGGAAGGACTGGGAGGAGGGGCCTTTTGTATGGCGCGTGGGAAATGTCAAGGAGGATGGGGTGGGGATTTTGTTTAAAGGGGGGATGTGGAGGTGGAGACGGTGGCATGCGTGACTCTGGGGAGGGCCCTATGCGTCGACTGCAGGTGGCGGGGGGTCACCCTCAGGTTAATCAACATCTATGCACCATGTGCAGGTAGGTTGCGGGGGGAATTCTTCGGGGCCCTGGAGCATGCCTGCTTCACCAACAGGTTGCTGCTCCTGGGCGGGTATTTCATTGTCTCCCTGGACAGGACCGTAGCGGCGGAAGGGGTGTTGGGGCTGCGGTCCCGGTGTAATGCCTTCCACTTGGTGGATGCAGGTAGGGTAGCGGGTCCAGGGTTGCTGGGCTTCACGTGGGGCAATTCCCGGGGCCATCGGTCCAGGTTAGACTACTGGTTTACGCCTTAAGGGCAGGAGGTAAGTGGATGGGCGAATCTCCCCACGTGGATCTCCGACCACATTATGATTGGGGTCATGGTGGTCCTACAGGGGAAGAGCAGGGGCAGGGGTTACTGGCGTTTTAACTCAAGAATTTTGCAGGACGGCTTCTTTTGCGAGGCCATTCATGCCGCTTTCAGGGGCTGGAGAGCCCTGAGGGCGGGGTGGTGGGAGTGGGTAAAGGGGTAAGTGGCCGCATTCTGTAGGGGGTGGGCAAGGGATGCGGCCAGGCGGGAGAGGGAGGTGATCCAGGCCGCTACAGAAGAGCTGCAAAGTGTGGGCTCAAGGCTGGTGTCGGAGCTAGCAGTGGAGTGGGACAGGTTCGAGGAGGCGAAGGCCCAGATTAGGTTTTCTTTGAGAGATGGGCTAAAGCCTTCTCAATCCTGGCCGTGGCACGGGAGAGCGCCCTTCCCGGTACTTCTTCCAATTGGTGCGGGACAGGCAGCGGAGGTCTCGCATCGATGGGTTGATGTATAGGGAGGTGTGGTGAGATTGACCTCCGCCATGCTAAAGGCATCAGCTGAGTTTTACGAGGCGCTCTTCTGTAAGAGAGGCCTGGAGGGGGAGGAATTGGAGGACGGGATTTGAAGCCTGACGGCCGAGCTCCCGGAAGGGGAGTGCATGGGCCTGGAGGCGGGTCTGTCACTCCAGGAGCTGAAGGAGGCCATGCGCTCCCTGAAAATGGGTCCGGCTCCGGGACTTGATGGTCTGCCGGTGGAGATCTAAACGGCTTTCTGGGGAGTGATGGGGCCAGTTTTGCTGGAGGTAGTCTTAGAGAGTGTGCAGCGGGGACGGCTCACCCCCTCAAATGAGGGTGGGGTGTGTCTCCCTGCTGTACAAGAGGGGGAGAACACTGACCTTCGATCTGGAGACCTATCACTCTCCTGAACACTGACTATAAGATTCTCGCAAAGGCCATCACGTTGAGGTCGGGCAAGGTGATGGGCCTGGTCATCCACCCAGACCAGACGAGTGGAGTGCCGGGGCGGACGTGCACCCTGAATCTGTGCCTGATCTGGGACATACTAGCAAGGGCGGAGGAGCGTAGGCTGCCTCTGGCCTTGCTGAGTCTGGACCAGGAGAAGGCATTCGATCGGGTGGGCCACGCGTTCCTGTTCTCGGTGCTCAGGAGGTTGGGCTTTGGTCCAGGATTCGTTGACCTGGTGCGCCTGCTGTACATGGAGGTGGGCAGCAGGATCTCCATCAACGGATTCCTGTCGAGGGAGGTGAGGCAGGCAGGTGGGATGAGGCAAGGGTGTCCGCTCTCCCCACTACTGTATGTACTGGCAATCGAGCCATTAGTGGCGAGCTGTCGAGCGGACCCTAATTTGGCTGGGTTCCATGTCCCGAGAGGGGGGGGGGTGTAAGGCCTACGCTAATGATCTCACCCTCTTCTTAACGGAGGAGGGGGATCTCCGTAGAGTGAGACCAGCGTGATGCCATGCGGGTCCTGGCGGGGCAGGGTGGGCGTGTGGGGGGGGCTACTCCACATGCCCGGACGGCCTAAAAGTTTAAGGCGTCCATTTTTTCCACTCGGCCAGCGGCGCCCGTAATTGGGCGGCCGTTTTAAAGAAGGTGCGGCAGCGCCTGGCTTGGTGGGAAATGAGAAGGCTGTCAGCTAGTGGATGTGCATTGGTCATCAGAACGGACATTCTGTCCCGGCTGGTGCATATTGCCAAGGTGTTTCCGTGCCCCCTTGCGGGGGGGAAGACAGCCTGGAAAGCGCGGTCTTCCGTTTTATTTGGGGAAGGAGGACCGAACTCGTGCAGAGGGCTCTGATGTGCCAGCCTGTAAGGCAAGGGGAAAGAGGGGTGCCCAACCTCCTCTGGAAGGCAATGGCGATGCTCATAGCATTTCACGCTGAGCTAGTCATTCACCGGCCGGCGCACCTGGCGGCATGCTTCGCCAGGTATTGGCTTGGTTTCCCCTTGAGGAGCTTAGCACCCTTGGCTTTATCTAGCCCCTGGACTCCTGAAAGACCTTGGCATTACGAGCGGATGGCGCAAGCCATGGGTTGGTTCCCAGGGTGTCTGGAAGGCGGCCTGGTGCGGAGTCTCAGGCGGCTTTACAGCCTCATAATGGGTCAACAGAAGACCCCTCCACTTTGTTTATCACGGGGAGGAAGGTACAGTGGGACGTCCTATAGCGGGTTTCCTTGAGGGGGAAGCTTGGGACCTGGACTGGGTTGGGGCACTAGGCCGCCTCCCCATGAGAGAGCGCCTGTATAGGTTTGGGTGGACCAGGACCCCAACATGTCCGGTTGGGTGTGGACAGGAGGCAACCGTGGACCATGTGTTCTGGGGTTGCCCCTGCTCACAGGGTTTCTAGGGTCTGGTGAAGGAATGGTGGAGTAATGGCCCCAGATGTCCATTGAACATCAATGTGATACGGTATGGTGAGGGCCTGGGGAACCAGGACCCGGCTGATTACAAGATAGTGTGGGGAGTAATTTCTGAGCGGAAAGGGACAGTGTTTGGGTGGAGGGGAAAGTGCCTGCGCATGAAGCTGCCGAGGATGGAACCGCGCTCTGTCTTCCGCAGCTTTCTGTACAGGATGAGGTGGTTGGGGAGAAGCAAGAGGCGTGGAAGGCATACACGGCCGGGAGACGCCTGCCTGGGGAGCCCAGGGTGGGGGTGGGGTAGGTGTGTTGTGGGGACCCTGTTGGGAACCCCACATCCTGCCGGTGGCGCGGTGAGAGGGAGGCCCCTGGGCGACTGCAGTCGATGCTGGGGGCGTCTTTCAGGTGGCAGGACGGCCTTTTGTTTTCAGTTATGTTTGTTCGAGGGAAAAGGGGCTTTTGTTGAAAGCTGTGGTGGGGGGTGGTGGGTTTAGCTTAACATAAAGTTGTGTGTAATTGTGTGATGTGAAATTGTCTAGGGTTAGAGGTGATGGAAGTGATGGGTTTAGTTTAAGGGGAATGTGTATTTGTGTGTGATATATATATATATATAAACAAACAAAAAAAAAAGGTGGTGGTGATGGGTTTAGCGTAATATAAATCGATATGTTATTGTGTGATGTGTAATTGTCTAGGGTTGGGATGGAGGTTTGAGTTTAAGGGGAATACATGGAAGTGGACGCTATACTTAAAATTAGTTAATCTTAATTTCTTAAGATGAAAACCATGGGAAAAAAGCCATGAAAACCAAACTCGCTACTCCAACTTTTGGCTGCACGTGTTGTTTCGTAGAAAATCGTAGAAAGACAGCTGTCTTTATTGGAAGCCTGACTTATAGCGTGTCAAAATCATGTTTTTATAGGCTAAATTATTGTATTTTTAACTGAATTAAGACGCGCATTGTAGTTCTACAACGAAAAGAAATACTTCTTGTGCTTGATTTGGCTTAACTTAATATATCCAACGGCTCAAATTTGTCGTAATATTAATATGAACTACAAATGTATCAATTTATTAATCATAATATATTAATCACATCAATCACAATTTGTGGCAGACGGAACTATCAATCCGGAACTATATATCCGGACTCTCATTGCAGAGCGGACAGAAACTGTTGCTTTCATGCGAGTTTTTTTTTTCCAGCTCGCTTTGTTCATAGACTGTGATTATATAATCACTTGTATAAAGCTGCTTTTCTACATCAGTTTCTTATTTATTTGGTAATTAAATGAATGGAAATGAGATTTCTTGTAGAGGCATACAAGATTTCTTGTAGATTTTCTTGTAGAGTTTTATTTTGGCTGAAACTCGCTGTCTGACCCGCACACCGAGGGGCTGGTCTAATTGTAGCGAGGCTTTCAAGCAACCTTCACAAAACTGTTTAAAAATGTTTTTACTTACTCTCATTGCATACCTTGTATCAGTACACTGCTTATGCACTGTTGTGATTTTAGTGTACATGCTACAATTTTCTGGACAGTGTGGGTCTCTCTTACATAGTCAGAAGCTGTGCATCATGGGAAGAATTATACTGATTTGTTACTAAGAAAATAGACGACTGCGCTACTTTAGGTATAATAAAACAGGATAATTTTTTCAGTACTTTTAAGTTGTAGTGTTTTACACTACGGAAACTGTGATATTCCTTACCTAATAAAAAAAATTCTGTCATTGCTACTCTTTCCTGTAGTAAAAGTCTTCCACTTTTGGTACAGAAGCTACTTAATAGTCCATCCATCCTCTACCGCTTACTCCTTGATCAGGGTCATGGGGAACCTGGAGCCTATCCCAGGATGCATCGGGCACAAGAAAAGGTGATTGGCTGCAATCTGCCCTCCAAGACCTGTATATCACCAGGAGTTTGAAGCGTGCAGAAAAGATCGTGGCCGACCCCTCTCACCCGGGACATTGTATATTTGAGTCACTCCCATCTGGTAGGAGGCTGAGGGCCATCAGGACCAAAACCTCACGCCACAGGAATAGCTTCTTCCCGTCCGCCACTAGCCTTATTAATAAGGCCCGGAAACCACTCGAACTCAGTCCACATTCCAGTCATTGACTTTCATGCCACTGTTCCTTCTTTTCCAAGTCTATTTATGGCTATATTATTTTGTAATTATACATACTATACATGCTATTCCATTTCTTCATTTAGTCTATTTATGTCTATCTTATTTTGTAATTTATACATACTGTGTAGATATTATTCCATTTAGTAAATGTGTGACGTGCACCAACAACACCACAACAAATTCCTTGTATGTGCTAAAAAATGTACTTGGCAATTAAACCCTTTTCTGATTCTGATGAGGAGTGGCAGCAACTGGATTAGCAGAGATTGATTTCATGAACATTATTTAAGTGTGTACAATAACTGTTTGGCTGTTTATTTGAGCCAAGCTTGCTATTCCTGAACATTGTACCCACTGAACACATTTGTATTAAAATTGTTATTTATAGATTTCTTTGGAGGTTTGAATAATACCAATTCAATTCAAGTGACCAATCAAACAAGGTAATAACTTGTTTCTGATCCACTTTCGTAAGATATATACATACACACCCAAGCCAATGGAGACTGCATTTGCACTCTGGTGCACACTGGTGACGCTCAGATCTCCTTGCTCATACAGCACTGTTAAAACCTTTCTTAAAATGTTTCTAGCCTGTGCAAAGTAACACACTGCGGCTTGCTTGTGAAGCCAATAACCTCCCCCCAAAGCCCCACAAACAACACAAGGAAGCTTTGCACAAAAATGTAAGTTTTTTTATTGATCAAAGCACAATTTAAATTTTCCATTATTACAATCACAATGGGATGAATAGTCTTTGCACTCTATAAACAAATGTTCTCCCCATGTAGTGCAAATTGTTTGCCAGCTTAATTTGGCTAAAGCATAAAGCTACAAACTGCTTCTAAGTTATACCTTCCACTCATGTTTTAGTCTTTCTTCTTAGAAGAAATTGTGTTTTCTATGCAGCATTTGTTGTATTTAATATTTTTTCAGCATAAAGTGTACACAACTTAACCTTTCTCCATTCTTGATCATTTGTAGTGCATAAAGTAGCTTACAAATCAAGCAAAAAAAATAAAAATAAAAAACCCAAACGCTTGCCCATGCAAACTAATGGCTGAATCAATCAGTATAAAGAAAGGATATGAAAGAAAACATCCTCCATCTAAAAAAAAATGGCAGTTGACAAACAAAGAGACCATTTACACAGTCATTTCACACGTCTAAATCGGTGAATCGTCTGAATTCCCAATCGGTATTATCTACATGCAAATTAAATTGTTAATGGGCCCAAGATACATTGAAATCAGATTCAAATCTGATCACTCGAACCACTTTTAAAAGTTTGAGATGCATTTAAGCTAGATATTACACAAATGTAACCACACCTGCCTCCCCAAATAATATTTGACAGGCCCTTTCTAATACATCAGAATACAAGTGGTCAATGGCCGCCAACTTTGGGGCTGATGATGAAAAAAAAAATATACATGCAAAATTAAGATTTTCAAGCAGATATATTTTGAATGAAATAACTAAAAAATAATAAATGACGCATGAATTTGGTGGTCAAGTGCTAATGACATGATCGGGCATTTCACTGCATTGCAAACTGGATAACTGTAAATCTGGCAATGTGTAAATGCATGTGGTTATAATCCATATACCAAATGCAAGAAATGAGCAGGTGTAAACAGGCTCTAATGTGTCAATTTGTGTCATCTAAAATCAAAATTAAAACCATACAGAGTTCCTGCAGGTTTGAACTTCGTGGATTCAGGTGTACAGTTCAGGACTAGGACCAAGTTTAGAGCAAGCAAAGCACCAAACTGGTGACTACAGACCTGCAGGACCACAGCTGGACTCCTGTTTTACACTCAAACACACATCAAATACTGGATCACAAGCTACACATTAACTCAATGTGTGTGTAATTAAATGGCATAAAGCCCATAATGCCAACTACCCGAAGGTACATACAGTACATCCAATCATATTTAGTACTGTATTTCTCCCTTTGATCTACCAGATATAAGAACATTTACAAAAATAAAGCTGTTTAATCCCACAAAGATCCATTCTGATCAGTGTAAAAATGACATACATCTGGCATAATCAAACTGTAACAATTTCAAAAGTAAAACGTAAACAATGCACAGATATTTACAAAAAGGAAAAAAAAAATTGGGGGGACTTTATCATTTAACAAAAAAGGTGCCCACAAAGCCAATGTCAATTTTGTTCCAATTTTATTGAACAAATAAGAAGCTTTGAGTTGCCCTTCACTTCAGTTTCCAACAGAACCGGGGGTTTAACTCTATGTGTAATTGACCACCTATACGTCTACTCAATGAAGCTACATATATGCATTACTGTATATCTGACTGTAATGCATTTGGGACCTACACACACAGGCAAACTGTTTCTCTCCTTTATGCTGAGAGGCTGTCATAAGGTGTCCTTCTGATTTGTTCCCGATACTCAATGTGCTCATGTGCTATAGCGATCCTGCAACAGAGAACATACACACATTTTAATCAGTGCAAAATAAATAAATAAATAAATAAATAAATAAATTGCAAGAACAAAAATGTTAGTCAGAACTAAGTGCTGCGTTTGATTAAAGTCCATAACTCAGAACTACAAAAAAAACCTATGAAAACGCTCCCTCAACCCAGAAAGTCTAGAGTTCAATATATACAGTGCCCGCAACTAATATTGGCACCCTTGCTAAATATGAGCAAAGAAGGCTGTGAAAAACATTTTGATCATTTGTTCAAAAATATTCGGCTCTCATGGATATCCAATTATTGAAACTACTGGTTTATATAAAAAAATATCTTTGTTAAATATGTGTGCTACAATTATTGGCACCCTTTTAGTCAATACTTTGTGCTACCTCCCTTAACCAAGATAACAGCGGAGTCGTCTCCTATAATGCCTGATGAGGTTGGAGAATACATGACAAGGGATCTGAGACCATTCCTCCATACAGAATCTCTCCAGATCCTTCAAATTTTGAGGTCCACACTGGCGGACTCTCCTCTTCAGTTCACCCCACAGGTTTTCTATGGGTTTCAAGTCAGGGGACTGGGATGGTCATGGCAAGACCTTGATTTTGTGGTCAGTAAACCATTTTTGTGTTGATTGTGATGTACGTTTTGGATCATTGTCCTGCTGGAAGATCCAACCACGGCCCATTTTAAGCTTTCTAGCAGAGGCCGTCAGGTTTTCATTTAATATCTGTTGATATTTGATAGTCCACGATGCTATGTATACTAACAAAATATCCAGGTCCTCTGGCAGAAAAACAGCCCCAAAACATTAAAGAGCCACCACCATGTTTAACCGTGGGCATGAGGTACTTTTCCATATGGCTACCTCTCAGTGTGCTAAAACCACCTCTGGGGTTTATTACCAAAAAGCTCTTTTGTTTTCATCTGACCATAGAACCCGATCCCATTTGAAGTTCAGTAGTGTCTGGCAAACTGAAGACGCTGGAGTTTATTTTTGGATGAGAGCGGAGGCTTTTTTCTTGAAACCCTTCCAAACAACTTGTGGTGATGTAGCTGACTTCAGATTGTAGTTTTCGAGACTTTCTGTCCCCAAGATACAACAAACATCTACAATTCTCCAGCTCTTGGAGATTTTTTTGCCTCTCAAACCAGCCTCTTCAGAGTGCGTTGAGATGATCTAGACAAACGTCCTCTTTCAGGTTGATTCATAACATTTCCAGTTGACTGGAACTTCTTAATTATTGCCCTGATGGTGGAAATGGGTGTCTTCAACAAAAACCATTTCGTGAAGCTCAACAATCTTTTGCTGCACATCACAGCAATATTCCTTGGTTTTTTTTGCCAATATTTACCAAGGATGCCAATATTCGTGGAGGGCACCATAACATCATTTATACAACAGTTAGTTCCGGTCTACTAATTTTGATTGTTGTTAATATTTTGTAACAGCACTGGTATATTTCACTCTATCACTCTGCTTGTTTGCATTCAATAAATAAAATTCCAATTAAAGAAATAGCTGTTACATTGAAACCATTACTACTATGGGCTGCCAGTCAGTCTGTGTGTTGGCATGGCAATATGCAACTCTATCCAACTGTGGCTTCTTTGGGAAATATTTCCATTGATGGAGCAAAAGTAAACAACATATTTAGCTCTATTGTGTCTGAAATGTCAAGTTACTTGATATTCATTTCTTATTAATAGAACTGTTGTATAACAACGATAGCATACTCGCAATTGTGCTGGTGTACTGAATATCGGCATGGCTGCGATTATCTGCTTCACTACTCTAAAAGAGTTTAGATCAACATAGACACATTAGTTAGTTAAATCTACAACGATCACCATACCAAAGAAAATACCTAAAAAATAGCTGGATAGCTTGCTTCTAACAATAAAGAAACTTTTCTTGAAGCATCCATGGTTCTTAGCCACTTTGTAGCTTGAAAATTACATAATGCTAGAAGGTCCCAGGACTGACAGAAAGCCATTGACAAAGCAAGACCTGCATAATGTTGAGTTTCCTGAAAGCAGCATTGCAAAAAGATAACTGCTAAATGGTAGAGCACACACCACATTAAACACTCCCTCTCGCCATTTAACAATGATTTTTGTACAATGATGCTTTAAGGAAACTCTGAATTAAGCATGTGTCAGAGACTCACTGGTAGTCCTGGGATTTGTAAATGTAATTAGAAAGGAAAAGACCTGTATAGTTGAAACCACTCCACTGGCCATGACCGACAGCTTGCCAGCAACAGAGCGGACTCCCATCTTTAGCTGGGCCATATCCGGAGCACTGGGCAGCACGTTGCTCAGGCTGTATGAACTGCCTGCAAGACGACAGAAAAAGTCTGAATGAGTTACGTTCCAGTTTCCACTTAGATCTAATATTTGGCTATCGGACATAGTAGCTTATTTAGTGACAACACAAACTAAGCTCTAATCACTGCCCGATCCAAGTTTTTCTTTGTAACAGAAGTACTGAAAGTTTGTTGTAACCTATGGCATTACATACATACATACACACACATATACATACATACATACACACACAATATATATATATCTATATATATATCTATATATCTATATCTATATCTCTATATATCTATATATATATATCTATATATATATATATCTATATCTGTCTATA
>JAFFST010046542.1:0-11922 GCA_022414735.1 Noturus placidus | reverse complement strand
CCAGGACGCTGTAAAAGCCTCATTGCACGTTATCGCAAACGCTTGGTTGCAGTTGTTGCTGCTAAGGGTGGCCCAACCAGTTATTAGGTTTAGGGGGCAATCACTTTGAATATCGGCATGGCTGCGATTATCTGCTTGTGCCACAACAGAAAAGTAGTGCGTTAATAAATGACCCAAATACCAAACTATCAATCAGGAGTATTGCCTGTAAATAGCACAGATTGTTCCATAAACAAACATATATATATATCTATGACTTAAACATTCATCTGAAAAGAAGAGGAAGATGTCTAGGCTGAAAAAAACCCCTCCTATATATCTATAATGCGCTTAGGAATATTTGCTGAATATGAATATATCCTGTTGTGTGTTACTCCACGTACTTGTCTGTTTCTTCTGCTCATCAAACAGATCAGCTGAACTAATGGCTGAGCTGTCGGAGAAACGCTCCAGTCGAGTCCTCGCTTCATACTAGGCAAAACAGGAACTTCATTATTAATACAGAACACAGCAACTTTCTATTGGGCCATTGCAGAATAAATCCACAGAGGGACGTGTAATGTGGCACCTCAGAGTCGTCTTGTTTACCAAAGTACATGTCAGAGGAGATGGCTTTTGCACCAGCAAATTTCTTCTGGGCGTCATCAGAGACGGGTATCGTCCCAGGTTCTGCTTTTCTCCTCGATGCGGTCCTGTGATTGAAAAAAAATTTTTTAATTAGGATTGCATAAATGTTTCACTAAGAGTTTGAAAACTCTTTACAGTAGCCATGTGGACGAAAGAACTAACCTGTCTTCAAATAATGAGGTCTTGGAACTCAAATAAATATCAGGCTCTGGTTTCTTGCTTTCTTTCTTCTTGATGTCCTCCCAGTGGGAGAAGAACTGGTCAGATGACTGGGGCGCATCATTAGTAAATTTGGAGGAGGTTCTACAGGGAAGATGATCGTGGAGAAGAGTTGCAAATGTTCATATAATGAGTAATGTGTCTACAGCATCAAACTACATCTTTAACTTGCATATAATAGTGAAAAAGCTTGTGCAAAAGATACAGAGATCCTATCTCAATGAAAGTCCAGTCAGGAGTGACCCAGTGCACAGAAGTGAGTTTAAAAAAAAAAAAAAAGGCTAAACCAAACAGGCTGAACCTAGGGGGAGTGGAGCCCAGCTAAATCCAAAAGATAAGGGGCATTGAGGTAAGAGAATTCTGCGAGATATTAAAAAATACCGGTTAGCAAACGTAAGGTTTTTGGTATCAGCTAACTCGGAACATATTGGTGTTGGAAAAAATTTCTGAGGGAGGAAAATCTGAGCCCAAGAAATGGTATAAAAAGGGGAGCCTCAGCTCTGGGTGTTTAAGATCACCCTTGGGACGTCTCAACTGGGTGGATCTCCTGAGAATTGGAACAATAAACTTGGACCCTTGCTTCTTCTCACTCACTAGTTCGGTGTCTTGCTTTCTTCATGCAACAGTCTGGTAGATGTTAGTATCTGTTTCTATGCTAAATTTTGTTAATTGTATTCAGTTAATGGGCAAAATTTGCCACAACAAAAGACACATGCACAGAAAATACACTAAGGTTGTTAAATAGGAGAATAATCCATTTATGTTTATTGGGCAGATTATACATATTGCTTGATTAGACAGATGTTTGATTCAGTTCACTCAATTCTGAATTAAATGTCAAAATCTATTTAGTCAAATTATCCTGTTATATGCAAAAGTGAGTGTGACAGATCTCACCTAACGAAGAAATATCCCTCTTCCTCATCATCATCGTCACTGTACTTCTTGGAATGAGAGGAGGACTGGGTCAAAGTTGGAGTCTCCTGCTGAATTGTCTGCATGTCCGCCAGGACAGAGTGAGACACTCCACTGGAATGAGGAAAGAAACTCAAAACATTGAAATAAATAACCAGGTATCGCAGTTCGACTCTTAGTTAAGTAACCCTAAAAGAACTCAATTTTCTTTACTCACATACCGTTTAGAAAATTACTTGCGTATGACGTATTTGGTAATACTGTATTTGGATAGTCTGACACCCTAAAAGGTCAAGAAACCCAATAACTAATTGTCAACATTTCCACAGATGTGTATCTTTCTACAACTTTTTGTGTTTAGAGTACACATGGTCTGGATTTCAAATTGTGATAGCATGAGAGAAAATTAATTAATAGACTATCTTCTACTGTATCATGACCATGTTGAATTCACAAATCTGACTGGTCAGAAGTAAACAAACAAGTTAAATCATATACTAAACATCAGCAACCATTTACGGTTAACAGTGTTATCGAGAATCACTGCATAGGCTGGCTGAAGACAGTTTCTAGATGGTTTGTTGATGTAGATTGTCCATAGCAGACTACCCAAATAAATGCAAAAACAACAACAACACTGTAGTAGTACAGTATTCCAACACACACTTAAAAATACACCTCTAGTGATAGAAAATCTATAGCAAATTTGAAGATGATTGCTTGAATTAAAATCCCTTACCTCCTGTTGGAGAAACCCATCCCCAGCCTCTCTGCCTGCTCCTTTTTCTGGCCCTTGAGCCCTCGCAGCTTCTCCTCGTCCTTCTTTCTCTGAAGCTCCAGATCCTGATAGGCCAGCCTCAGAGACGCCACACTGAAATTTCACACCAGACAAGACATTAGAACAGCAGCACCACTACTACGACACTATTATTTTAACCATATTTTCCAATATATTGGTTGTACTAGAGTCCTTCGGCTGCCGTGATGTGATTTACGTCTCTTGATATATCACGACTTCTGATTTCTATAACCTACTTTTAGATTATTCTTTTTCTCAATATGACCATGTATTGTTTAAATATGCTTTTCATCTGTCATGAAACATTGAAAACACTAGGCCTAAAAAAAGACAACAAAAAACAGCGATTTTATCACATTGTACTTTTAAGAAAAACAAAATTCAAATGACATGTAATCAATCTTGTTGTCTGCTTCTTGTCAGTTGGTTGAAAGGAGAACAGACTCAAGGTTCCTGGCTGCTGAAGAGTCAGCTCTCGATTTGTTTTACTGTAAATATTTACTTAGGAGTTTTTACGGTTGCGAAATAAACATAAGTACTGTCCTTCTGCATGCTCCCCCAGTTATTTTTATATAGTGTAATGTATTAAGTTGATGCTATTTCCCAAAATATACATCAGTTAATAATTTACTGAAGACGAATGAATAAAAACCACCTACTTGCCCCACTTTCTTTTTTGTTGGATACTGTGGGATAACACATGCACTCTTCTACATGGCAATATGCCTTATAGACATAAGCAAAGACATATGCAAAGTCTTTTTTTTTTTTATTCTTTGAATCCTTGATTTAAGATATTGCAGTATGCAGTTTAAATGACCACTTAAATAATTCAGTAACTGCCTGAATCAGATAATGACTGCATTATTTATATGCATGTGAAAACGTGCAGAAGAAGACTCACACTGGCTCTTCAGGCTTGGCATTCTTCTCAGTGACTGACACTTCACGTAGTTTGTCCACAGCCTGAGCTCTCTTCTCCTGCACTGAGAAACTCTGGCTGCTCACTTTCTGAGCCCCAAGACCTCCTTTTTTAACACCAAGCTACTCGACAACATAAAGGAAATATTCAAATCCATATAAACACACTCAGCTTTATCTCTGCACTCACTGAATACAGTGTGGCATCAGTAAACACAGGCACAATCAATACAATATTTAACAGTAATGATGATTTTTTGAAATGGTATATCTCACTGCTTTTTTGGCTGCCGCAGGCTTCTTTTTGAGAAGAGAAGGCTCTGGAAAAGACCGTAAAATGTAAAACCATAAATGTCCACATTTAACACTTTTTTTTTTTTTTTTTACCAAAAGGCCAAAAATGGGAATTTCTGCCTGTTTTGGGGGTGTCCATGTAGGGCATTGAATTTGTTTGTTTCCTTTTCATAAGATTATATTTTACATACATACATATTTTTACCTAGCCTAATAGGTTTAAATTTTATAATGTTATTGTAATAGTTATAAACCGTTTTATTTTACTGTCAAAAAATCTTTAGTCGTGCTGTCCATTTTATCTCTGTACCAATGTTATTGTGAAGAGTTGTGAATTGTTTGACTAGCAGCGGGATCAGACCCCTCCGCTTTCCCATCTCTTTGCTAAATACACAGTCATAATACTCCACACACAGAAACCCAACAGTGTCCTGACTAATCTTATAACAGACTTGCAGCTGTGAAATAACTCCTTTGTTTACACTGATTGAAAATGTCAAATTAATTTCCGTTCTGCTGGTGGAAAGGAACGCCAGATTACTGTGAGAAAGTGTTAAACACAATAAAAACAACTTAATGACATTTCTTTACCTAGGGCAGCTTTTGGAGAAACACTGAGAAGCTCGACGGAAGGGCCTTCTTGATTGTCTGCAGATAACAATTAATTAGTTAGATACATGTACACACACTCACATGCAATCATGCACACACCCACACCAAATGTAATGTTTGTTTGGTTTTTACCACTATTATCATCTTGCAAGATTGTTTCCTGTGGATGATTAAGACTTTCCTGAAAGAAGCTTCCTTCATTCTGTGTAAGTAGATCCACATGGGGGGGGGGGGGGGGGGGGGGCAGAGAACAAAAACACAGCAAACAGTATTACTAAAGGGTATTACTACACTAGATACCCAGAAAATCCTGCAATATCACAAACATCCGTTAAGCCTAATATTAGTCGTTCTCATCATACTCAGTTTTTTCTACAAAGCTTGTTGTAGTTACATACAGTTTGCTTTGCTTTTTCTGAAGGCTGAAACTACAATGTGCTGCACCACACACTCACTTCAGTGCACTTCCAATGAAAAGCAGGGAGTCGCCTCAATTAGAAGTTGTACAACTGCATGATTCAAAGTACCGATTTAAAAGTGTTATTAGTTGGAGAATTGCTGTGATAATAAAAAATAAACCACCTAGGGACCTGCTCTTTCTGGGAAATAATCATATTTGTGGTAGTAAAAGTAACTCCACCCCCACTGTTGATTATTTTCCTACAACAGTATCAACACCATTGTGTTTTATACTTTACAGACCATACATGATATAATGTTATTAATTCAAATTAGAGGAGGAAAAATGGCAGCGATATTACAAGGAAGATTTTTTTTTATGTCTACCATTTTGTCTATGCCAGAAAATGAACAGCATAATCAAAGCAATATTGCTCCTTAATGAAAAGATTCAGCAATACCTGTGTGTGCTGGCTGAAGAAGTCTACTTGCTTGTCCTCAGGTGATGTAGGGGAGAGAGGAGCCTGACTGTCCAGCCAGAGCTTATGAGAGAGAGAGAGAGCACGAGCGAGCAAGACAGAAAGAGAGAGAGAGAGAGAGAGAGACACAGGATGAGAGAAAGTGCCAGACAGAGAGAAAGGGAGCAAGACAGAATGAGAGAAAGTGCCAAAGAGTGAGAGAGACAGAAAGAGCAAGACAGAAAGAGAGAGAAAGAGAGGGAGAGAGAGAGAAAAAACTCAAGACAGAAGGAGAGAGCGTGCAAGAGACAGAGAGAGCGCGCAAGAGACAGAGAGAGCGCGAGACACACACACAAACACCACAGACCTTTATTTATAACCTTGAGTTTCTGTGATAATAAAATAAAATATAATACACAAATGTATGTAGACGATTTCATGTATTTGTGTGTCTGACCTCAGAGCCATGCTGTCGGGTGGCGTGGGTAGCCAAAGTCTTGATCTTCTCCCTATAAAGCTTAGCTGCACGGCTGTTATATTTGGCATTGGCTTCACTGGCAGTGCAACCATGCTGGTTAAAAAAGGCAGACTTTTGGGAGGAGAGAGAAACCTTATTAACCTCTGGTATCCATGTGATTAGAAAGCTGAGTGAGAACTGTTTCAACATGTAAACCTTCAGTTTACTACTGGGATGTGTTGCAACTAGGTCAGCAACAGATCGGTGACATATTGCATGTTCACTTATGAAACTAGGTGTCAGTCAGCCTCCTGCATTTTAAAATGATTAAATAAAGCTCAGAGGTAAAGAGAGAGAGAGAAAAAAAAAAAAAAAAAACACTCACAGCACCGGCATTCCCCCCAACTTGCATGCAACGTAGCTGAAACCAGGACCAGTTGGAATCCAGTTCAGTAGACCTGCTCAACATGTGATTTGTTAAATTACTGCTAATTACTGTGCACACGATAGAATATGTAAGACAGTCAAATATAATAACACGTGTGCTACCTGATAAAGGTCAGATGCACACCTAGAGAACGGTGCGTCCCTGAGCAGTCAATACACAGAAACACACCATAGGTGATGCTAGCCCAGCTTGGGTTCTTGGCAAAGCAGTCGAAACAGGCCTGAGAACAAAAAGGTACATGTTACAACATGGTCAATCAATCAATACACACAATCACTCATCTTCAGGAACTGCTTATCCTGGTCAGGGTTGTGATTGATCCAGAGACACTGGGTGTGAAGCAAGAAAACACCATGGATTGCAGGCGCCACACACACACACAGAAGTAATTTAGCATAGCAAATCTGTGTACCAGTATGTTTTTGGGAGGAGAGTAAATAGAAGCAACTGGGAAAAAAAACCCAGACAAACAAAAGGAGAACATGCACAGAAACTCCACACAGACATTAATGCGCGCTTTATATTGAACTGGGAATCCACAACTGGGAGTTTTGAGGTAGCAACAATACCTGCTGCATCACCATGCCACCCCAGATATAATAATAGTGTGCGAATAAATTACATGCAACATGCAAGATGGTACATGACATAGCCTAAATAGTATTTAGTCAGTGGTGGTCCTTTTTCACTGATACACAACACATATACCTAATAGAACGTGTATATAGTGCACCATATGTCCAATATGACACAAATTCCCAACCCTGGTCCTGGAGTACCCCATATCCTGTACATTTCAGTGGTTTCCCTGCTGTAACACACCCACTTCATGTCAGGAAGGCCTGTTAATGAGGTGATTAGTTCAATCAGGTGTGTTAGAGCAGGAAAAACACTGAAAGGTGTAGGATAGGGGGTCAGGAAGACTGGGAAACAGACTGTCCAGCAGCTAAATGAGCCTCCAGACACATTTTCTTTTGTTTCAGCGAATTGTCTTAACTGTCTGACCCCATTTCTGACCCCAACCGTGAAGTGTTTCACAGCATGAAACACTACTTCTATCACAAATAGTTTAACACACCTATTTACATAAAAGCATTGTTAAAATGCTTATTTTAGACATGTGTAAGCCAACTAATTAATCTTTCTATTTTTTAAATGCCTCTCTTTTTGGAAACCTGATGTCAGCTCTCAGCAAGTGATAGCCAGGTACAATCTCCACATGACAGGGTTAGCTGTAATACAGTGTTACAACTAAACTGCCAGTAGTACGCTACAACACACTCATTTTCCTCTTAAGATAAAGTAAGACAATTCATGTCTCCGAACATGTTCAAACAGAACGAGACTCAGGGAACATCAGGTATGATCGAGGAGGATAATTAACAGCGGGTCAATAAGGAAGTCTTAGTATATTTTTATTTAGTACTTTTGCATTTAAATTCAGAAAAGGAGGTCAGTGTTAATGAATATATAATAGTCAGTTCATTCCAAACAAATAAAGACAACAACATTGATGGATGAAACTGGGGATATGATCATCCAAGCTCAAAGAGCTTTGGCAACTTGGGAGTTATAAATTCAGAGGGGCATAAATAATAATGGCGCACTTAAATAGCGCTTTTATCCAAAGCGCTTTACACTGTGTCTTATTCACCCATTCACACACACACACCAATGGTAGCAGAGCTGCCATGCAAGGTGCTAACTTTCCATCGCGGGCAACTTAAGGTTCAGTGTCTTGCCCAAGGACACTTAGGGAGGTGGAGTCACGTGGGCCGGGAATCGAACCCACAGGGTGAACAACCCACTCTAACACCTGAGCCACAGCCGCCCCATAAAATACACCCTTGAAGTTATATCGACAACCTACACATGAATCATGTGCTTATGCCAGTGAATTTTACATGTATCATGTTTGTGGTAGTTGATCAGTGTTACAACTAACCCTCTGTGTCAGTCTGTTACTCTGGCAATTAACATCACATATGGGGTAATCATGACATGACATTTCACTTTTCCACTGCTTCTTGAATAGTAGGGCCTACATAACACATCGGTGCTGGAAACAAACTTAGATTTTTGGTTTGTAGCAGACATGTGCATGTTACTTGTATACAAGTTGTTGTTTTTTTTTACTTTAACTCATATTTGAACTCATTCACAAAGAGCAAGCTATGTTAGGTTAGTCCAGGACCAGGCTTAAGGCTAGGGTTAGGGCTAATGCTAGGTTTGTTGTTTTGGTTGGCCACTAAATTTCAAATTTGAAAAGAAGGGGCTAGGGTCTGGGGCTAGGGTCTGGGGCTAGGGTCAGGGGCTAGGGTCTGGGGCTAGGGTCTGGGGCTAGGGTCTGGGGCTAGGGTCAGGGGCTAGGGTCTGGGGCTAGGGTCTGGGGCTAGGAACCTGAGCAATATGAAGACATTTCAAATGAAACCTGAACCATTGAGGCCTGGAAGTTGTGCGTGAAGCTTCACAAAACCAACTGTAAAGTGTTCATCTAGGTGTCAGGTATAATGCACATGATTTTTACATTTATTCATTTAGCAGTCTTTTATCCAAAGCGACTTACAAAGGAGAAACATACAAGTAACATTTCTGATATTTAATAAAATTAGCTATTAAAATCATATGTAAATTAGATTTGAATTCCACTGCAGCATGGGCGCATACACAAAATATGCCATGCTTTAAAGCTCCATAGCATTTGAAGGGATTGATGTACAATCACAAATCCAACTGTAAAGTGTTCGATTAGGTGTCAGGTATGACGCACACCTTTGAGATTTTTTGAATGCATAAAAGGTGGTCAAAATGACCTGTACTGAATTGAACGGTTTTCTTCAAATAATAGATGTCCTATTAATAAAATATTGTGCTTTATAACTGGTATCTATATGAACACTTTACAGTTGGTTGTGTAACTTTAGAGACGGTCCCTTAATTCCCGCATTTCTGTGAAAATCGAACGTTGAACCAACTTTATTCCACTAGTCCGCCGCTTTAAAACACTCCGTCGAGTGAATTCTCCAAGAGGGAATAAACAACAAGCTGAGAAAGACCTGCCATATGTTTCACTAACACAGTGACGTGTCAGACTTCCTGTCTACTTCCTGATATCAAAATAAATCCCGCAGCTCTTCTCGGGCTTTTCCTACTCACCTTATTCGTTGGAATGGCGCGTAGACGCTTGAAGATGGCAGAAATGTCGTGCTTTGTGGGCTCCATCATGTTTGTCACCTGTTGATGAAAACGCTTCACCTGACAGTAACAAAGCAGGAAAAACACTGAAACAAGACTTCACTTCCGTATTCAACGTCCAAAAAATGGCTGCATCCTAAACTGCGCACTACTGTCCTGAATAGGGACTGTGTTCCAATTTGACCTGCGTTGTGTTTTCTATACCTACTGAAACCACTAGGCTACTTTCTAGTGAGGACACTTGATAGTGTCTGAATCCCAGCACCGGAGCGCGCGCGCCGCCTACAGTTACACTGGAGCGCGCTTGCAACGTCATCACGTAACTCTTTAGCACGTGATTTGCTTACTGCGGATGTGTGAAAACCCCTGGTCCATTTCAACACTTTAAGGCGCACCTATTATGGTTTTGAAACGTGTCTAATTTTATTTTAAAGCTCTCATACAATAGATTTATATTCATCTAAAGAAAACACTTTAATGTGCTCATAATTTAAATTGCAGCATTACCTCCCCAGTGTCACAAACGGTTCCTTAAATGATCCGTTCTAAAGGATTCATTCTAAACTCCTCTTTTCAGAGAGCATACTCTGCTCTGATTGGTCAGATGTCACAGTCTGTTGTGATTGGTCTACCACTGTCAGCAATCAACCAATGAAGTCCAGAGTTTAGTACAGGAAGTAAATCTAGACTTACTAACGACTCGTTTCAGCTGTTTAGAATCGGTTCCTTCTTTTGGGGAGTCAATAACTCCGCTTGTCATGCGCATTGATTTTTGAAACTTTGCAGACGTTTTTACCTTCACAAACAGCTCTATAACACACTACATGAAAGGTAATATTTGAAAAAACATAATAGTGGCACTTTAAAAATGGTTTTGGTAAATTAAGCGAATCAGTTAAGAATGCTATTACACTAGCGGAACTCCCAATATAATTGCTTCCCTGATTTTATTTCTTTATTTGTTTACATAATTAGAAAAGAAGAGATGTTAACTTTGTTCAACACGTGTTTGTTAATGTTTGTTGCAGTTTGATATGCATTTACCTGTTTGTTTGTACATGTTCAACATGTATTTGTATATAAATGCTAGGATGATTGGCGTGTCTAAAGTGTCCGTAGTGTATGAGTGTGTATGTGTTTGTGCCCTGTGATGGACTGGCACTCTGTCCAGGGTGTACCCCGCCTTGTGCCCGATGCTCTCTGGGATAGGCTCCAGGTTCCCCCGTGACCCTGAAAAGGGGTAAGCGGTTGAAGATGGATTGATGGATGGATGGATGTGTATAAGACCTCTACAGCACCACATGACTCACATGTGAACTGTATACTGTACCACAGCACAGGTAAACTTACTGTTCATGATAACTTTTATTTTGATATGTTTCTTTCCATGCATTGTATGAAATCTATTTCATCTGCAGATGAATGTTTCCAGCCGAGTATAAAGTCAAGAAAAGCTGTTATTGCCCAAGTTATCCTGGAGGTGTCAGTAAGTAGCTCCTACACACAACCACAACCCGAAACACACATAAAATAGTACACTCTTGTTGTTTTTTGGTGGATTTCATGTCATCCAGTATGAACGACTATACTGTTGGGCATTTCCACTCCTGTGGATTGAAGGTATTGTGTTGTGCAGGAGTTGATCATTTATCCCACTGCCCTCAGATGAAGCCGGTTGAAAATGGTTTGGTCTTGCACAGTGTAATTATGATTGCCACATCTGGTGATAATATACCCTGTCCTATGGTGTAACATATCTGAAGTGATGCTATGAGTTGTACATACAGTTATTAAATGTAAAAAGAGCTCACTGAGGGAGAAAGTAAGGATTTTTATGATCAGTTCTGTAAATTATTGTTCCAGATACGAATGCTGTTTGTCCCCCCTCCCCCAACTAAATTAGTTAGCAACACTATAGTCAAATACCCTTTAAAAACAATTACTTAATAATCTCAAATCAAAGAAGTGCCCCTTAAATGTATTCCTGGTGTTCAATCTTAAATCCATGGTCACGTTTACATAATACTGAGAATGTATCCAAAGAGGTTATAGTAAAAGAGGAGTGAATGTTGTAGTATGTTGAAATAATGTGCACCTGGCAAAACTTGACAAATAGGCTGTTCCTGATCTGAGAAACAGAGCATGGTTTAGTGATGGTAGTTTTGCCTCTCAGACGACCCTTTTTAATGATTTAATTATCTTTAAAATGGGCCAGATTGTTTGTAATCGGGCCATTTATACTTTACGCTGCAACGCTTATAAAAACAAATATTTAACCATTACCCAATTGTAATGTTTATTTCTAGTATCTTTGAAAATGTGAATATGGTGTACCTTTTTTTTTTTTTTTAAATGATTTAAGGTACATAAGTAATTCACATTGGGGGCATCCATCACTGATGCGTTCTGGAAATGGGAAGTCAGGTCAGGTACATGCTGTTGGACACATCGACTGTTTAAATCCAATCTATACATGCCCTATACCAGTGGTTTTCAAAGTGGGGGGCACCAGGGAGCCTCAACAATTTGGTGTGAAAAAAAAATTCTCACTCTCAGGCAACCCCCCCCCCCCCCCCCC
>JAFFST010046540.1:5764-24150 GCA_022414735.1 Noturus placidus | reverse complement strand
CGAGAGAGTGAGTGAGAGAGTGAGTGAGAGAGAGAGAGTGAGAGAGTGAGTGAGTGAGTGAGTGAGTGAGAGAGAGAGTGTGAGTGAGAGTGTGAGTGTGAGTGAGAGAGTGAAAATGTGAGTGAGAGAGAGAGAGTGAGAATGTGAGAGAGAGAGTGAGTGAGAGTGTGAGTGAGAGTGTGAGAGTGAGTGTGAGAGAGTGAGAGTGTGAGTGAGTGAGTGAGTGAGAGAGAGAGTGAGTGAGTGAGAGAGAGGGAGTGAGAGTGTGAGAGAGAGAGTGAGTGAGTGAGTGAGGAGAGAGTGAGTGTGTGAGTGAGTGAGTGAGTGAGTGAGAGAGTGAGTGAGTGAGAGTGTGAGTGAGAGAGTGAAAATGTGAGTGAGAGAGTGAGTGAGAGAGTGAGTGAGAGAGTGAGTGAGTGAGTGAGTGAGAGTGTGAGTGAGAGTGTGAGTGAGAGTGTGAGTGAGTGAGAGTGAAAATGTGAGTGAGTGAGTGAGAGAGAGAGAGAGAGAGTGAGAATGTGAGTGAGTGAGTGAGTGAGTGAGTGAGAGAGTGAGAATGTGAGTGAGAGAGAGAGAGTGAGAATGTGAGAGAGAGAGTGAGTGAGAGTGTGAGAGAGAGTGTGTGAGTGAGTGTGAGTGAGAGAGTGAGTGAGAGTGTGAGTGAGAGTGTGAGTGAGAGAGTGAAAGAGTGAGTGAGAGAGTGAGTGAGAGAGTGAGTGAGAGAGAGAGTGAGTGAGTGAGTGAGAGAGAGAGAGTGAGTGAGTGAGTGAGAGAGAGAGAGTGAGTGAGTGAGAGTGTGAGTGAGAGTGTGAGTGAGAGAGTGAAAATGTGAGTGTGAGAGAGAGAGTGAGAATGTGAGAGAGAGTGTGAGAGAGGTGTGAGAGAGAGTGTGAGAGAGAGAGTGAGTGAGTGAGTGAGAGTGTGAGTGAGTGTGAGTGAGAGAGTGAAAATGTGAGTGAGTGAGTGAGTGAGAGAGAGTGAGAGTGTGAGTGAGAGAGTGAAAATGTGAGTGAGTGAGTGAGTGAGAGAGTGAGTGAGAGAGAGAGTGAGAGAGAGAGTGAGAGAGTGAGTGAGAGAGAGAGTGAGTGAGTGAGAGTGTGAGTGAGTGAGTGAGTGAGTGTGTGAGTGAGAGTGTGAGTGAGTGAGAGAGTGAAAATGTGAGTGAGTGAGTGAGTGAGTGAGAGAGTGAAAATGTGAGTGAGTGAGTGAGTGAGTGAGTGAGAGAGTGAGAGAGAGAGTGAGAGTGTGAGTGAGAGTGTGAGAGAGAGAGTGAGTGAGAGAGAGAGTGAGTGAGAGAGTGAGAGAGTGAGTGAGTGAGAGAGTGAGTGAGAGAGTGAGAGTGTGAGTGAGTGAGTGAGTGAGAGAGTGAGAGTGTGAGTGAGTGAGTGAGTGAGTGAGTGAGTGAGAGAGAGAGTGAGTGAGTGAGTGAGAGAGAGAGAGTGAGTGAGTGAGTGAGAGAGAGAGAGTGAGTGAGTGAGAGTGTGAGTGAGAGTGTGAGTGAGAGAGTGAAAATGTGAGTGAGAGAGAGAGAGTGAGAATGTGAGAGAGAGAGTGAGTGAGAGTGTGAGAGAGAGAGTGAGAGAGTGAAAATGTGAGTGAGTGAGTGAGTGAGTGAGTGAGAGAGTGAGAGTGTGAGTGAGAGTGAAAATGTGAGTGAGTGAGTGAGTGAGAGAGTGAGTGAGTGTGAGTGAGAGAGTGAGTGAGTGAGTGAGTGAGTGAGAGTGTGAGTGAGTGAGTGAGTGAGAGTGTGAGTGAGTGAGAGAGAGAGTGAGAGAGAGAGTGTGAGAGAGAGTGTGAGAGAGAGTGTGAGAGAGAGTGTGAGAGAGAGAGTGAGTGAGTGTGAGTGAGTGAGTGAGAGAGAGAGAGAGAGAGTGAAAATGTGAGTGAGTGAGTGAGTGAGTGAGTGAGAGAGTGAGTGAGTGAGTGAGAGAGAGTGAGAGTGTGAGTGAGAGTGTGAGTGAGAGTGTGAGTGTGAGTGTGAGTGAGTGAGTGAGAGAGAGTGAGAGAGTGAGAGAGTGAGTGAGTGAGAGAGTGAGTGAGTGAGTGAGAGAGAGTGAGAGTGTTGCACTGATATTTACCCTAATCCTCATTTTCAGTTTTAACACATCACAATAAATAAATAAATAAAGATGTAATGATGGATGGATCCTGAACATGAAAAAGACGAGAATTTCTACCATTTCAGGGTTAAACTCTCTTTGTCTCGCTCTACTTCTGTCTCTTTTTCTCTCTGCTTCGGTCTCTGTCGCGTGCTCGCTCTCTTTCTTTTTGTCTCTCTCTCTCTCTCCCCTTCTTTATCTCTCTGTTTCCCCTCTATGTCTATCTCCCCTCTATCAGTCTGTCTGTCTTTCAATTATCTCTCCCGGTCTCTCTTTCTCGGTCTGTCTGCTTGTCTCTGGCTATATCTGAGTCTCCCTATCCATTGGTATTGGTATTGGTGTGCCCCCCCCCGTGGTCAGTACGTTAGTACCCAGTTAAAGCGTGCATTTGTAAATCCTGATTAATAATGAAATCTCTTTAGAAAAAGAGAGAAATACATCTGTGTGGTCATCAGAACACCTGGACACCCACTTGAGTATCACCTCAATGTGTTCATCAACTCATCATCATTCGTTGACCTCATTTCCAGAGTCGCTTCACACCAAACGTCTGCTTCATCAGAACTACAGATCCTGAGAGGGAGCGACTGTAAAGGGTTCCTGCCGTGAACTCTTACAAGACAACTGGAGACATGGCATGGACAGAACGCTGAGGTCTTATTGAGAAGTACATCCACATCTCTTGCGCGCTCTCTCTCTCTCTCTCTCTCTCACACACTCACACTCACACACACACAGTATGTCATGTGCTTCCTGGACGACCCAGATAACAAACTGATTCGAGGAGCCCGAGTTAGGAGGCGTTTCCTCTGCACTGCAGTAAATAAAGCCCAGACTGAAACCACTTCATTTCCTGTAAAATAAAAAATTAATTTGTGACTTTTTCCACCACCTGCAAAACAAACATGTGGCATGAAGCCATCAGTCCTGTTCTCTGCTGCTAGCTACGGAAGTTCTCCGTCCTGAAGAGGGAGTAGGGGTAATGACAAAATTCTGGTGTACAGAATAACTGCAGTACCATGGAACTGACAGGCACAAAGACCACACCCCCTTCACCGGGACTGACAAGTACAGAAACCACGCCCCCTTCACCGGGACTGACAAGTACAGAAACCACGCCCCCTTCACCGGGACTGACAAGTACAGAAACCACGCCCCCTTCACCGGGACTGACAAGTACAGAAACCACGCCCCCTTCACCGGGACTGACAAGTACAGAAACCACGCCCCCTTCACCGGGACTGACAAGTACAGAAACCACGCCCCCTTCACCGGGACTGACAAGTACAGAAACCACGCCCCCTTCACCGGGACTGACAAGTACAGAAACCACGCCCCCTTCACCGGGACTGACAAGTACAGAAACCACGCCCCCTTCACCGGGACTGACAAGTACAGAAACCACGCCCCCTTCACCGGGACTGACAAGTACAGAAACCACGCCCCCTTCACCGGGACTGACAAGTACAGAAACCACACCCCTTTCACTGAGACACAGAAACCAACGCCCCCTTCACCAGGATTGAGGTACAGAAACCACACCCCTTCACCGGGACCGACAGGTGCAAAAGCCACACCTACTTCTGTAGAGACTGACATTCATAATCCACGCTTCCTTCTATGGGGACCGACAGATATGGGACTGACCAACATAAGCCCCACCTCCTTCACTGTGACACAGATGCCACGCCCACATCACTGGGACAGAGACAGAAGCAGGAGATAAACAATAAACAGTAATGACACAGAAGCGGCCTCGTCCCGAATCATTCCTGTGGCCTTGTTCTAGTGGAACAGACAGACCGCTTGTTCCTTTGGGCTCGGTGCTGTAAATAGTGAATGTGTTGTATGTGCTCACAGCATTGTAGCAGTTGCAGCCCCTGTAACCAGGCCCGTAGCCACAGATCCTCCATCTGCTCTGTGTGTGTGAGTGTGTGTGTGTGTGTGAGTGTGTGTGTGTGTGTGTGTAAGAGAGAGAGCCAGCACCGCTAACTAACCCTAAATCTCACCCCCTGTGTACTGCCCCGTTTGGCAAAGTGGTCAAACTGGCACGGAGGTTAACGAGGGCACTGCGGCGGAGGCGTGACGGAGAAGCCCAGAGACTCCGGAGATCCTCCGCGGAGCCGAGAGGAAGCGATCGCGTCCCAAACCTCGTGCTGAGTGGAACACTGTAGCGTGACCACTGGGAACAACTCAAGAACCCTCCCATACAAAAAGGACGGTTTAAAGAGTGTAGAACCGAAAAGAACTCGCACTAGAACTCTTACTCGCATCAGTTCTCTGTATTTGATCTTCCAGAGTTTCTTCTTCCTCTTACTCTTTCATCCGTCTGTGTTTCGGTCTGTTCTCCTCCCTGCTGTTTCCATTTCCAGTCTCTCTCTCTCTCTCTCTCTCAATCGCTAGATCTTTCTCTTTCAATCTTTCTCTCGCGCTCCATCTCAAACTTTCCTCTCTCGATCTCTCTCATTATCTCTCTGCCCATCTCTCTCCGTCCATCTCTGTCTCTCTCTCTGTCTGTCTCTCTCTGTCTAAGTGGTGCTGCTTTGCCACTGACATTCAGTAAGATGATAGTTACAAACCAAACCTGTCCATCAGTGGTGTGTGTGTGTGTGTGTGTGTGTGCGTCTTGTGTTTCTTTGACTCCACATCGGACTCAAAGCCTCCACTGTTCCCCGTTTAATGAGACCCTCGGCACACACACCGAGCTGACGGCTGTGTGTGAGATCAGTGGCAGGATGACAACAGAGCCAAACCTCTTCACTTCAAGTGCGTGTGTGTGTGTGTGTGTGTGTGTGTGCGCGTGTGCGCGCTCCCCTCAGGCAGCACCGCACAATTAAAGCTCTTAACACTCTTAACACTGAAAGGTGATTGGCTTTGCCTGATTAGCAGCAGGTGACCAAGAATGTCTGTTACGCTCACTCTCACACACGCTCGCTCACGCTCACACACACACGCTCGCTCACTCTCACACACACACGCTCGCTCACTCTCACACGCTCACTCTCACACACACGCGCGCTCACTCTCACGCACGCTCACTCTCACACACGCTCACTCTCACACACGCTCACTCTCACACACACGCTCACTCACACACACGCTCACTCTCACACACGCTCACTCACACACACACGCTCTCTCACACACACACGCTCACTCTCACACACACACGCTCGCTCTCACACACACACGCTCGCTCACACACACACACGCTCGCTCACTCTCACACACGCGCTCACTCTCACACACACGCTCACTCTCACACACACGCTCACTCTCTCACACACGCTCACTCTCTCACACACGCTCACTCTCTCACACACGCTCACTGTAGAACAATTCTGCGCTGAACTTTCAGGCACTGAAGTAAAAAAAGAAAGAAAAAAAAAAGCTTACAACTCAAAACAGGAAACAATTCTCTCTCCGGCCCGCGCCAGTGAAGCTTACATCGAGTGTAACGAGGCGTGGAACTCATGAGATTTTATCAGATCTGGATTGAAAATGTAACGACCATAACACGTCGCTTTCACAGCTAACGGCTCACGCGAGCGACTATAAAAGCTCCCGGGGTTACAGTTAAAAACGTGATTACGCACACACTCGATAAGAACGACCGGAGAAAATAAACTCACACGAGATCCAGCGCTGGTTTATAAAGATTTCATGACTCTACGGTTGCCAGATGTTTCTTCAGCAGATGCATCCGAGAGAGTTTAATCTAGACCATCGTCTTTAAACACAACACTTTAACCTTGAAAAAAAAAAGTTCATTTCTCTCTAAAACGACGCGACATAAAAGCAAGACATTTAAAAAGCAAACAAAACAAACAAAAACAAACAAAACTGACAGCCGCGCTTTGAAGGATAATCCAACGTGCGATACGTCAAGCGTTCTTCCTTATATTGATCTATAAATTACTACATGTATGCGTTTATTGTTTTCGCCTTTCATACGAGACGTAACTTTCAGCACGGCATATTGCGGTACGATTTCTTTTTTCTTAACTCGAACCCCACCCATAACTCTCGCACAACTTCTGGAACGTCAACAGTTCGGCCCTTCCAGGATTTCAACTTTTAATAAAATAAACAAACATTCTCAAAACTAAACGCGGGTTTTTCCACGGATCCGGGGACGAGATTTCGTCGCCATCACGCGTTCAGACAAAACAGTCTTCGATTCGTCGCACACGAATACAGCTAAAAGGTCTGGTTTACAGACAAACGTCACTGCGAAAGAGTGCGAGAAACAATTCTGTGCGATTGCGATGATCCGAGTAGTTTTCCGTAACTTTTTTAAAAAATCTCCACAAGCAGCAATTTTGACCGCAATCTTGACCGCATAAAAAACCCAATTTAAAAAAATACCTCGAAGTGTGTGACATCGTTATTAAATCCTCATCGTGCGTGCGAGGCTCAACTACGAACGCTAAATACATTTTAACTGAAACTTTCATTTACATTTATTCATTTAGCGGACGCTTTTATCCAAAGCGACTTACAAATGAGACACACTCACACACCAATGGTAGCAGAGCTGCATGCAAGGTGCTAGCTTGCCATCGGGGGCAACTTAGGGTTCAGTGTCTTGCCCAAGGACACTTCGGCATGGGATCACCCGGGCCGGGATTCCAACCACCAACCCTACGATTAGTGGATTAGTGCACAACCCACTCTACCGACTGATCCACAGCCGCCCATCCAAGGTTGAGGGTGAAATAAAAGCAATCCTGAACTAGCTTAAAAAAAATAAATAAACTTATTGCGCACACCGTCCGAACTCTTCATATTTCACGCTCATTATTTAAATCTGTACGCGGACGTTTAGGCCATTTATCAGCGCCGTTTGCTTTTCAGGTGCTGAGGTTTGGATTCGGTCCGATTCCAAGTCAAACTGTCTGATAACTTAATAAGAGATTAATATAAGAAAGTACAGGACGTGAGAGTTTTCTTTACAAAGTGTCATTCCCGGTTCTGATCCATCACACCTGGGTCGAACAGAGGGCGTGTACGGCGCTGGTAAACACACCGGGCTGGTTTTAGGGTTCGGAGTTTAAACTGGGGATCGATGGGCATCACGGTATCGTACCCGCTGGATTAAAGGGAGCTAGAAAGGGCGGAGAGCAAGACATGCTGCGATGTTTAACACGTTACGGATTCTGGTTCCGAGCCTTGCGTTTCGTTAGAGACAAGCTGCCTGGGTGTCCAGGAGAAGAACATTAAATTTTATTAAATAATAATAATAATAATAATAATAATAATGTAAGCGCCAGCCGGCGCGCTTCACTGTTTTGATGCGATTCCCAGAATTCAATTCCATTAACGCTGCTTCGACGCGCAACTCTTGACTTTTTCCTGTTACAACGCCACCCGATAAAACACGTCTAAAACAAACGTCTAAAAGGCGACTGGGATTTTTTTTTATAGCATGGGACTATAAAACGTCCGTAAAACAAGCTCGTTCCTAATCGATTACGATACAGCAGCAATAAATAGTCGCTTCCTCGGTTACTAAAAAAAAAAAAAACCTGCAGTGTGTTACAAAGAAACGACGGCGTCCTGAGGACTCGCCGCGTGCCGGAAAACTTACTCGCACTGGAGACTCCTTCAAAATAAATAAAATCAATAAATTAGACACTGGTTTTAGTTTTAGATTAGCGTAGAGAAGCCGTCCACAATACTTACGAGTCCCTGTAAACGAGATGTTACTATAGTAACGATAACCGTTCGTTTGTACGTAGCCGAAATGCCTCCTGACCGATCACAATTCGGAGAATCTAACCGCGCTGATATTACTAAATCACTGAACTGTACCGCGACCGGAAAATTTTATATATAACAGGTAATTTTATTACCTGTTAGACCCGTTTTTTGTTTTTCCAAAGCTGTTTGAAACACTTCGCCGGTTCCAGGGTTGCCAGTCTCATGTTTTTTACAGCAAACCGGTCTACTTTAGGACCGAGGTTGAGGGTGAAATAAAAGCAATCCTGAACTAGCTTAAATAAATAAATAAATAAATAAAAAGTGACAGACGAGATCACATTTTAAAGCAAATAACCGGAATTAAACCTTCGTAAACACGCAAACAAAGGGAAAGTGTAGGTGCAGACCGTGCTTCTAAAATATCAGTTCGTCGGCTTAAGGATCGAACTCGAATCCTATAGTATCGTATCTTCACAGATTCAGCGAGATCGTCAAATACTGACTGGTTGGCTTAAGAGGCGAAATCGAGTCTTATCGCATCGCAGCAGATATACAGCAGTACCGTCAAATATCGGGTCACCGGCTTAAGAAGCGCAATTGAATGGAATCGTATCGTAGCGGAGCATTCAGTAGTATCGTCAAATATCTGATTGTTGCCCTAAAGACTGAAATCGTATCGTTGCAGATTCAGTAGTATCGTCAAATATCAGATCTTTGCCTTAAGGATCGAAAGCATATATCGTATCGTATCAGGTTCAACAGTACCGCCTACTATCGGATCATCGACTTAAGAAGCGCAATTGAATTGAATCTTATCGGGGCAGATTCAGATCGAATCGTTGCCCAATGGATCGAAATTGCATTGCATCATAGCAATAGGGAATGAGACCCTACCGTATAGTATCGTCAAATATCGAATCGCCGGCATAAGAAGCGAAATCAAATATCATATCAGATATTCAGGAATACCGTCAAATATTGGATCGCCGACTTAAGTAGCAAAACCGGAATGAATCGAATGGTTGCCTCATGAATAGTATTATAATCATTTCCCACCGCATTATTTGCAAGCCTGAGGTTTTAAGGTTTACGCTCCTAGTGGACAATGTCTGCATTGCACGTTGAGAAATGCGTGCGCACTACGGTGAGCTTGTTTCTGCTGGGGGAAAAAGAACCACACAGACTTTTCGTGTTAGTTTCGGTTCTTTTTGCGTGCTTTATGGAGACGTATCGGGCTGAAATTGTTTGCACGCACACTGGTGCACTATTGCAGTGGAAAGAAAGCATGATGTCCAGGGCATCTGGTCCCAACCTGGACATCCTCAGGTTCTCCACTGGTCGGTGCATCATCATGTTACACACTTGTTAACGGTAACATCGAGACATCGTATGACCGCCATATTAAAAATATCGCCATCCTAACTATTCAGTGTTATAAGAAAAAAAAAAAAAAGAAAAAAAGGTTTATTCAATTTTACAAAAGCAAGCAACACCTCCATGTCAAATGGGATGTGTCCCTAAAATGGAGCTGCAGCACAGAATCTGGACAAGATGGAGAAATGATGCTGGTTAGGAAATAAAATGAACAAAATCGACCTTTTTTTTAAAAAATAAATAAATAAATAAATGAATTAAAATAACACCATGCGTCCATCAGGCTGTACAATTTCACATCAGAGCAACTTCCTGCCTTTAAAGCACCACATTAAAAACAAAGACAAAATCAGCCTAATATTAAAGAAATTTTGGGCATTTCGAGAAAATAAGAGGGTTGACTGTTTTGTGGAAATTAACAAAAGCTCTCTGTAGCACGACACGACTAATAAATAAATAAATAAATGCTTCTTCATCAAACAATCCAGCCAAACCTCCATTGACTTGGGCTCGGTCCCAAATGACGCGTCATTCCCTTCACGAGCGCCCTACGCGCGGTCTAAAACAACGTCACCCGCGCACTACGTAGTGCACTATCATGATCAATACGAGCCCGTTTGGGACTCGGAGATGAGAGCGCACATAAACCCTCCGAGAAAAAAAAACATTTCCCTCACAAACCCCACAGCGCTTTCACTCCTACGATAAAGAGAGAGCGTACCGAACGTAGTTTTACCTTTTTGAAGAAACAATAAAGACGATATAGTGCATGTTTTTCCTTCACCGGTACAGCGGACACGAAGAGCCTACCTCCACGAACCGTGCCGCGTTCAGTGTGATCTGATAGTAGCGAGCCGCTGACAGCGTCCAAAATTGTCCCCGCCCACCTACTTTCTGATTGGCTGCCGTTTCTTCGCCACAACAGAAAAGCATGGCAACCGTCAAAAAAGGCGGGCTTCTGAAGGCGAGGAAAGAGCCAATAGGATCGCGAGTTCGTTCCGCACGTGCAACGCCCACCTGTTACATAGCGGCGCTATTGGATGAATATCATGCCAATCATAGAGAAAGAGGCGGAAATTAACGGATTAACGTTTAGTCTCATTTTTTTTTGTCTTTCTTTCTGGAATATTAATAAGAAATCTTCCTGACTGGGGTGGTCTGGGAATACAAACGAAAACATAAATCACTTAAATTGAATAATATGAAGCCTTCGGCTGGTCATAACATTAAAGTGCACTTATTATGGTTTCTTTCAAACATGTAGCATGTTATATACGTAGCTGATGTGAATGTTAAAAAGTCTGCAAAGTTTAAAAAAAATCAAAGCGCACAACAATTAGAGTTATCGACTCGCAAAAGACGGACCCGATTCTGAACAGCTGAATGGACTCGTTAGTGATTCCAGACTTTACTACCTGCACTGACCTACGTAGGTTTGTAACAACAAGCCCCGCCTCCGGTCTTCAGTGTCTGCTTGCTGACAGACAGCTGAAACTCATTACGGTAGTGGGTGTTTCCTTTTCCGGCACACACTGACAGCGGTAGACGAATCACAACAGACAGGGACATCTGACCAATCAGAGCAGGGAATGCTCTCTGAAAGGCGTGGTTTAAAATTCATCATTTAGATCGGATCATTTAACGGGATCCCAGAGCTGCTATGATGTTCGTCTAAAATCCACCAATAGGAGCACGGCATAGGATGATGCGAAGCTCAAGGGACAGCTACATTTGCATTTATGCTGGTCTGTTTGATGACATTAGCAGAATGTAGTGACGGTCTTTAAACGTAGGTCTACCGTAAGAGGATCTTTATCGTATAATCTGACACAGAATATGCCTGGACCATGAATTTGATCGACATGGAATATGTCTGTTATACAATTCGTATGAGATTATTGGGACTTGTGCATTCCGACAAGTAATATACAGTAGTGTTTGAAAGTTTGTGAACCCGTTAGAAAGTTCTATATTTCTGCATAAATATGATCTAAAACATCATCAAAGTTCCATACAAGTCCTAAAAGTAGACAAAGAGATCCCAATTACACAAATGAGACAAAAATATTATACTCTTGTTTATTTATTGAGGAAAATGGTCCGATATTACATATCTTCCGGTATTTGTTTTGCAGAGTTTAAGCACCAATGTAGGTTGCGGTCATCTCAGAGTCCAAGAATTCGGAGTATGTGACGCTACACTATTTCAGTAAACCGAGTGAGAACACTCCAACCGTGGTATGTTGATTGAGTTGGGGTGGCGAGTCATCTTATTACGGGCCTTCGGGTATCTTTACGCCAGGAGGTGAAGTGACCCCTTGTGTAGCAGTGCCGTGGTGAAGGTCATGTGACGCTAATCAGATATATAATATAGATCGTAGTTTGTAATTTTTAAAACCTGTAATAATCATAAAATTTTACAAACGTGTTGGCGGGGGGGGGGGGGGGGGGGTAAGAGTTAGGTAATGAAACAGGTAATAATCATGACGTGAACGTTTGATATTGGCAGAAGCTTAATTACAAAGTCCAGGCTCCAGTAGGTCAAAGGTCTTTAGGCTCTTCAGGGGTCACGGGATCTGGGTGACTTTTACTTCGATGCGCGGTCACGTTGTCCCTCTTCTCGAAACGGCGGCCGCAGATCTCGCACGCAAACCGGTAGCCCCGCTCGGCGTCGTGTTTACGCATGTGCCAGTTCAGAGAGGCCTTCTGACGGCAGGTGAAGCCACACACCTCACACCTGAGGAAAACACACACACACACACACACACACACACACACATTTGAGAATGTAAGAGACACTCGTTTCACACCAAAAAGAGACCGAGTGTGAGACCACACAACACCAAAAACAGACACGTCCAGTGTGTTTAAAAGTGATAAACAAAGAGAGCTATATACACAGTGGTGCTTGAAGGTTTGTGTAGAATTTTCTACATTTCTGCATAAATATGGCATAAAACATCATCAGATTTTCACACAAGTCCTAAAAGTAGATAACAAGAACACCCCCTGCACTGGGACTGACAGGTACACAAAGGCCACACCTCCTTCAATGGGATTGACAGGTACACAAAGGCCACACCTCCTTCACTGGACTGACATGTACACAAAGGCCACACCTCCTTCACTGGGACTGACATGTACACAAAGGCCACACCTCCTTCAATGGGACTGACATGTACACAAAGGCCACACCTCCTTCACTGGGACTGACATGTACACAAAGGCCACACCTCCTTCACTGGGACTGACATGTATACAAAGGCCATACCTCCTTCACTGGGACTGACATGTACAAAGGCCACACCTCCTTCACTGGGACTGACATGTACACAAAGGCCACACCTCCTTCAATGGGACTGACAGGTACAAAGGCCACACCTCCTTCAATTGAACTGACATGTACACATGTGTATGTGTGTGTGTGTGGATATTCTCTTACTGCAGTGGTTTCTCTCCTGTGTGGATTCTGCGGTGGATGCTCAGGTTGCTGCTGGTGCGAAAGGCACGAGCACAGAACTCACAGATGTAGTCTCTCTGATCTATCAAACACACACACACACACACACACACACACACACACACACACACACACACACACCCATAGTATACAGCACATCTAATTCATCCCTACTCCACACTAGCTTACATCGCGCATTGATCTTTTGAACCTGTTCGATAGCGCTGGTCTCATTTCACCCTCAGAGGAATTCCACCACCGGGATACAACATCGATGTGTTTTAAAGCGGGATATTAATCATCATCACCATCATCATCATCGCTATAACATACATAACTAAATGTTACTGGCTGTTTGATTGCGAGTGTGCTTTGAAGACAAGCAAATAGTGAGACGGGGTGATGAGTGGCGATTCACTCGGGTGTTTAAGCCATGTGTGAGACTCAAGGCCGTCAATAGGGCTAGTAAATAAATGATCCGAATGAATGATCCGCAGTGTGTATAGTGTGTGTATAGACTGGACGGTCTGTTCGATCCTGAGTTCAGCAAGCGACATCGAACAGACCGTCCGGAGTTCCCGAGTAGGAAGTTGAGAAGGCGTTTTAATAATAATAATAATTAATCAATTTGTATAGCGCTTTTTACAATGGACATTGTCTCAAAGCAGCTTTATAGAAATATCATTTTACATTTACATTTACAAGCGACTTACAAATGAGACACACTCACACACCAATGGGAGCAGAGCTGCATGCAAGGTGCTAGCTTGCCATCGGGGGCAACTTAGGGTTCAGTGTCTTGCCCAAGGACACTTCGGCATGGGATCACCCGGGCCGGGATTCGAACCACCAACCCTACGATTAGTGGATTAGTGGACAACCCGCTCTACCGACTGAGCCACAGCCGCCCTCAGCCCACACCCACAGCCGCCCCATTTTCTTTGGGCTTTCCTAATCGATCCCAAACCATCCATTATAACGGTAATTGGCACCCTGTCCAGAGTGTAACCCGCCTTGTGCCCGATGCTCCCTGAGATAGGCTCCAGGTTCCCCGTGATCCTGAAAAGGAGTAAGCGGTTGAAGATGGATGGATGGATAACGGTAATTCCGGATTACGGGAAACAGTAAATAGCTAGCTACATTCTTCACACTTGGCTAGCGAGTTTGTTAGCATGAACAGTAAACACAGTGGCATGTCTTACCTTTAAATGAGTTACACTGTACATACACAAGTATTTGCTGTAATTCTGCAGCACTGTCTACACAGTTCGCTAGATTTTAGCTTAGAGAAGACGAACACGGAGGCGCCCGTGTATTTCTCGAACGCACGCTAAGACAATACAGGCGTCGTGAAAAAGGATCCGTTTGATTGAATAAAGACAACTTTTTTTTTTTAAATCCACCATTTCGAGCGGCACTAAATGTAATTCGGCCGTACCGTGAGCATGCTCGGTCGCCGCCGATCATCAGCGTGCACGCAGGAGTATGAAGACGATTAGCAAAACATACAAAAAAGGAAGTCAATTAAGCGGATAAGCGTCGGATAAACGTCTATCTGACAATCCCGGGATTTGAACTCATAACATTCTGGGTCACGAGGACAGAAACCTAACGTCTGACCTCTGACCTGCAAAACGCCGTGACTCACCGCATCCGTCTTACTCACCACTGTGCAGCTTCTCGTGCTCTTTAAGGTGCTTCTTAAAGTTGAACGATTTTCCGCAGGTGGGATCGGAGCAAGCGAAGGTCTTCTGCTGGACGTGCTGGTACTTCATGTGGTGCTGAACGGAGAAAGATGCCAAGATTAGACAGTAGATGATTTATAATAGTAGGATAAATATTTCACATTTTACTATATCACGGTCACATGACTCGGATTAAAAAGCTCGAGATCTTTATTATATTATGAAGATTTTCCCGTGGTGGTTTTCCCACAGGTTTATATGAATGCTCTCGCTGTGATACGTTATCGTTTCTATAGCAACAGCTGATTCACAGAGGACGCTCTACATAAACGAAAATCAATAATAAACATTAAAAAAAGTGATGCTATTTAAATGTATAACCGTTGATACGGTGAGGTTTTCTGTAAGGAGATAGTTTACTATCCGTGGAAGGAGTCTCCAGTGTCTGTGCCTTCGAAACATGGGAAAGCCTTGTTGGCGAAGATTCCCAAGTAGTACTCACGTTGAGGTACTGACGGCTGGAAAATATCTTCCAGCAGCCGTCAAACTCGCAGGGTAAAATGAGCTTCGGAGTCGGTTTCCTACAAAACGCAAGAGAAACGATTCTACATTCAATAACGGACAAAAAGTCAAAAGATCAGCATGACCAGGGCATGATATAGTGACATATCCAATATTAACACTACAGCAAGAAAATTCTTCTACTAATCATGTTCCAGAGCGAACCTTTTCCGCCTGCTGCCCATCTCCAAAAGCTCCTCTTTCCCTGAAGGTCGTCTGAAAGGTCAAAATGTATACACGTTAAAATTAATACGCACTGGACTAAAAGGACTAAAAAAAAAAACTCTGCCTCTTTCATACATGTGAGAACCACCTGCTGGTTTTTCTCCTCGCTCTCCTCCTCGGCTCCTCGGTTTCGCCGGTCTCGGGAGCATCTTCTCTCCTCTGACGCTCCCTCGTGGTGGTGTTTGGTATAGCATCACATACAACATCCCTGCTGGAGACAGAAAGTTCTCTCTAATGCTCCACCTCTGACCCTGAAACCCAACATGAAGCTCCTGTTCCCTATTTAAGCAGTGCAGTATTTTCAGGAGTCAGTACTTTGTCATGCCTTACAGCATAGAATTGTTCGATAGACAGATAGATAGACAGACAGATAGACAGACAGAGACAGATAGGCAGATAAATAGATAGACAGACAGACAGACAGATAGACAGATAGATTCTGTAGATAGATAGATAGATAGATAGATAGATAGATAGATAGATAGATAGATAGATAGATAGACAGACAGAGACAGATAGGCAGGAAGATAGATAGATAGATAGACAGACAGACAGACAGACAGATAGACAGATAGATAGACAGATAGATAGACAGACAGATAGACAGATTCTGTAGATAGATAGACAGGCAGACAGACAGACAGACAGATAGACAGACAGATAGATAGACAGACAGATACAGATAGACAGATAGATAGATACAGATAGACAGATAGATAGATAGACAGATCGATAGACAGATAGATAGACAGATCGATAGACAGATAGATAGACAGATAGACAGATAGATAGACAGACAGACAGATATACAGATAGATATACAGATAGACAGATCGATAGATAGACAGATAGACAGATATACAGATAGATAGACAGATAGTCAGATCGATAGATAGACAGATGGTCAGACAGACAGATAGATAGATAGACAGATAGTCAGACAGACAGATAGATAGACAGACAGATCGATAGATAGACAGATCGATAGATAGACAGATCGATAGACAGATCGATAGACAGATCGATAGACAGTCAGACAGATAAACACACCCACCCAGAAGGAATTAGACTGATGGTGGTGAGACATGGGTCTGTAAAAATAAATGTTGGGTGTCGTTTGACGGCCAAGATGCAAGATGTTTAAACACATTTAATGATAAAAAAAGTCACAGGGAACTTTAGCGTAAATCCTTTATATTCCGGTATTCATCTTAAAGCTTAATATTCAGCATTATTCTGAAAGTATGATGAAAATATCAAACGAATGTAGGATGAGAGAACCAGAAGGAAAATAAATAAACAAACAGAGAGATAAATAAAGAAGTAAATAAATAATTCACTGCTGTTGCATTGCAAAAAAAACAAATAAATAAAATACATTTTTACAGTAGTAAGTGAAAATATCCTGATTGCTATACATTTCCTATTATAAGATTATAATAAAGCCAACACTTCATTACTAAACCTATTTGTAAACATTTTACAAACTCATTTCAAGCGTGAAATAGCCTTGTCCTATAGGCGGATTGGTTTTATCCCCTAATGTGAATCCTTTCATTCTAAAAAGACGAGTATAAAACATCTAAACAGGCCGGATGATCCGAATATAAAAATATTCGACGTGTCATGGGAAATATTCGATAAACGTGCTCATATTCAAGGTGTTTTCACTTGAAAGAATCTCAAAACCGAGAATAAATACCAACAGTACAGAGCTTCCGATTCCAACCAGACAACTCTTATTCATTTAAAGTGTCACCTATGAGGTGCTAGAGAGGGGACTCAAACTCCTTTACATTTGGTTTATAATACATCACTTTGGGGTTAGACCGTCGTGTCAGATCATATCACACCTCTACGATACACAATATGTTGCATCATGGAAAGGTGATTCCCAGAATGCACTGCAAGCTACAAACATGACTCCGAAACTACACACAGACACTTTCACCTTCCCCAGAAGACTAATCACACACACACACACACACACACACACACACCTGTCACCTGTTCCCAATCGCACTACACTATAAAAGAGACAGTTCATTCCCTAGATCCTTGCGAAGTAAACACTCAGTTGTTTGTTTATGCCGGTTTGGATTCTGCTTTGCCCTGGACTCTGATTATCTTCCTTTCCTGCTCGAATCTGTCTGCCTGACCGTCTGTCTGCACTGCCCGTGTTCGTTGATATTTTCTTTAATATAAGCTAACTGCACTCGCATCAGTCCATCACCTGATTGCATGACATCCATCCATCCATCCAGCCTCTACTGCTTACTCCTATTCAGGGTCACGGGAAACCTGGAGCCTATCCCAGGAGGCATCGGGCACAAGGCGGGGTTACACCCTGGACAGAGTGCCAGTCCATCACAGGGCACAATCACATACACACTCACACACACACTCATACACTACGGACACTTTAGACACGCCCATCAGTCTACCATGCATGTCTTTGGACTGGGGGAGGAAACCGGAGTACCCGGAGGAAACCCCCGACACACGAGGAGAACACGCAAACTCCGCCCACACATGGCCCCGGCGGGACTCGAGCCCCGGACCTGTGAGGCGGACGTGTATAGAAAAAAATCTATAGGAGAGAAACTATATTGAAACAAACATAAATAACTATAATTGAATTGAAATTTATACACTACCGGTCAAAAGTTTAGACCTTATTTTTTCTCCACATTTTAGAATAATAATAAAGTGATCAAAACTCTGGAGTAACACAAGTGGACCTACAGGAATGATGTCATGATAAAAAAAAATCCAAAATAAATCAAAATTATTGAATATTTTAGCATTTTCAGAGTAGACGCCGTTTTCACCTAGAATGTTCCAGAAATGTATTATTGGCGTTTTCTCGACCGATTTCTTGAGGAATTTCCCTGAGATGGTTTTTAAACAGTATTAAAGGAGTTCACACCGACGATCAAAAGTTTTTTAACATTGCGAGAAGCATTTCCGTCGCGTGTCCATGAACTTTTGACCAGAAGCGTGTGTGATAGTGATTTATCACAATATCAATATGATATTGTTATATCACCCAGACCTATATTATTATTATTATTATTATTATTATTATTATTATTATTATTAATAATAATAATAATAATAATCAGGGGCGCACGGTGGTTTAGTGGTTAGCACGTCCGCCTCACACCTCCAGGGTCCGGGGTTCGAGTCCTGCCAGGGCCATGTGTGTGTGGAGTTTGCATGTTCTCCCCGTGTGTCGGGGGTTTCCTCCGGGTACTCCGGTTTCCTCCCCCAGTCCAA
>JAFFST010046539.1:84566-95486 GCA_022414735.1 Noturus placidus | reverse complement strand
ATATATATGAATGAACTAAGTGTGAAAACATTTGGGAAAGTGTTAACTTCCCTTGAGACTTTTGGGACACTCTGTATTTGGTTTCTTTAATAGATATTAGTTTATCCATCTAATATCACAGCTAGCCATGACTGATTAAAACAGTCACAAAACATTTTAAATATATCTCTTTTCAGATTAACTCTTTTGTGAATACAATATCAAACGGCGTAATAATCGCCATCTTGCTTCCCTCAGTGAGTTAGCTTAGCACGTTTTTATACTCGACTGGCGCGCGAACAACTTCCCGATTGGCTCGTTTAAATATGCAAACGAAGGCCTGGCTTGCGCGCTCATTGGTCAGAGCCAGAGCGTGATTAACATGCAAGTGGGCGTGTCTTCTCCGCGGTTCTGTGAGCGAGATGAATGGCCGGAGCGGCGCAGACGCGCGTGAAGCGCTGAAGGTGACGGATCTCCTCTGCGCTCAACATGCGCCACGGTGTTAAACTCATCCCTCTGGACTAAACCACTGGCCGGGAAACATGTGCAACATACGCAAAGGTTCCTGCTCTGTTCGGAAAGGAAAGTTCTGGGTAAGTTCTTCTCTCTCTCTCTCTCTCTAAAGGAATGCTGTCTTTATGGTAGGATTTAGAAATGAACTTGAACCTAAAACATTTTTGCAGCCTATAGTTATGCAAAAAAAAAAAAAAAAAAAAGTTTGAAAAGAATAAAACATTTTAAGAGTTTGGGATTCAACCCACTCATAAGCAAAATCATTTGAAGTCTCTTCTTAACTTTAACTTTAATTTATAGAGCTTTTCTACATCCACTCCATAAATGTCCTGTCACTTTTATTTTATTTTTGTCCTGGGTGGAACCACTGAGGTGTAGCCTACATCCTTTTAATTGTATTAAAATTGTAACTTGAGCAGCCGGTTTATTATAGTATATTATAGTACAATCATTATTTCAAGTCTCAGTGACAGGAATGCATGAATGAATTCTTGCCACCATTCTTAATTGAATAAGGTGACTTTAAGAAGCATTGGATAGCTAACCTAGCTTGAGTGACTACTTTTTACGACTCCTTTTTGTCCTGCACCTCGTCTGGACGATACACCTCGCGGAATTCATATAAACCTCATAGTTTTTTTTAATTATTATTATTTTATTTGTAATCTAGTCTTTCTCTTCTTAAAGTGTGCCTTTTTTCTGTTGGTTGTAGGGTTTTTGGATTCTCCTGCTGTACACAAGTCCTCTATCCTGCTTTTCGAAGTTCAGCCATCTTGTCTATAAAATAAAGGAAGGCTTACCCAAGGGGATTCTCATTGGGTCTATTGGAGAAGATTTAAAGTTGGATTTCTCTGTCGACCCCCCTCGGCTGTTCCATCTGGAGTTAAGGCAGAGGGGCTCTCAGTATGTTAATCTAAGTGATGCAGGCGGGGAGCTTTACACGTCTGCTTTGGAGATTGACCGAGAGGCTCTGTGCGCTGATTCCCACGAGGGTCAAGGATGCACTATCTCTCTGGATGTGATCATTCTGCCGCAGCAGTACTTCCAGCTAGTTAAGATCAAAATCGTCATTGAGGATGTTAATGACAACACGCCACATTTCCCAGTGGACGAGATCAGGGTGTCTGTGCCGGAAAATGCACCCGTCAATGCTCGGTTTGTGGTAGAGCAATCTGCTGTAGACCCAGATATAGGAATTTATGGGGTTCAGACTTACTGGCTGGCTAATGACTTTGGAGTTTTCACACTGGACGTTGAGCAAAATGAAGGGGGAGAGTTAACGCCGTTCCTGATCGTCACTGGGCCGCTGGACAGGGAAACGAACGCGGAATATTTAACTGAATTAATCGCTGAGGATGGAGGCTCGCCGCCATTTTTGGGCACCGCGACTCTTAGAATCATCATCGCAGATGTAAACGACAATTGCCCCAAATTCAGCGAGACACAGGTGAATGTGACACTTTCTGAAAACACCACAAAGGGCTCACAGTTGGCCCGTCTCTATGCCTTTGACCCAGATCAGGGTAGCAATGCTCAAATTGCTTACGCTTTCAGTAAAAGGGTCACCCAAGAAACTAGGAACCTGTTTCATTTGGATGAAATCACAGGGGTCATCAAGCTAGCTGAAAAGATTGATTCTGACACTGGAAAGCTGTACAAGCTGGTTGTGCTCGCTAATGGGCCGGCGTGCATACCAGATATTGCTACTGTCGCCGTGAAGGTTGTTAAACGGGTTTCGGGACCACCAGCTGTCATACCCCGTTACATTGCTTCAGAGAAAGATGGTGTGGTTTCTCTGAGTGAATCAGAGCCACCCTTTACACCAATTGCTTTCTTCACCATAAAGAATGCAGACCCAAAGAAGAAGGTGACGTGCTTTTTGCAAGGGTTTGGACCCTTCCAGATTTTGCCATATAAAAATGTGAAAAATGAGTACCTGCTGGAGACTACTGATCAGTTGGATTATGAAAAACAGAAATATTATGAATTCACTGTGGTGGCCAGAAACACAGATGGTGTAGGTGTTGAGAAACAGGTGAAAGTGCAAATGTTGGATGATAATGACAATGCACCTATATTTAAGCAGTCAGTTATTGACATCAAAATTGAGGAGAACAACGCTCCTGACACATTTCTCACTAAACTCCAGGCCACTGATGAGGACAGTGGAAACAGGGGTGAGGTACTCTATCTTCTTGGGTCAGATGTTCCCTCAATCTTCCACCTTGACCGGTTGACTGGGGTCTTGACCGTGGCCACATCTCTTGACAGAGAGGAGAAAGAGACCTACCGTTTTATAGTCCGTGCAGTTGACTGTGGCACACCAAGGAAGGAGTCAATTGCCACCGTTTCAATCACCGTGCTGGATCGCAACGATAATAGTCCTCGTTTCATCAACAAAGACTTCACCTTCTTCATCCCAGAGAACTTCCCAGGATTTGGGGAGATTGGCGTGCTGTCCGTCACGGATGCCGATGCTGGGGAAAATGGCTGGGTGGCACTATCAATCATCAACGGAAGTGACATATTTGTCATCGACACAGGACGTGGGGCTTTGAGAGCAAAGACCCCACTGGACAGAGAGCAACAAGGAACGTACTATCTCTGGGTTGAAGCTGTGGATGGAGGTAAGCCTGCACTCTCCTCTGTCACCATGGTTACTGTTTTGCTCCTGGATGTCAACGACAACCCACCAGTGGTGCTGTTTCCTCAATCCAACCAGTCTTACTTGCTGGTTCTTCCCAGTACACTCCCAGGAACATCCATTACCGAGGTCTACGCCGTGGACAGGGACACTGGCATGAACGCTGTCATTGCTTACAGCATCATCAAGCGTAAGGGTGGTGAACCAGGCTCATTTGACATAGACCCAGATACGGGAAACATCACCCTCAGGAAAGTCTTGAGTGACCGCGGCCTGTACAGCCTGCTGGTCAAAGTCAGTGACCATGGCCAACCTGAACCACTCCACTCCACTGTTTTGATCAACTTGTTCGTCAATGAGACCATCAGCAATGAGACATACATTCAGAGCCTCCTGACCAGAGAGGCAGATATCGGGATTGAGGAAGTCAGACCACCAAACAGGCTTGCCCAGGGGCCAGAGTATAGCGACCTCTTCCCCTGCAAGCTACTACTTATTGCCCTTAGCACCACCTGTCTGGGGCTTCTCCTTATAGTGGTGTCACTGGCTGCATACATATTCTGTAAGAGGCAAAAACATCATAAAAAGAAGAGATTGGAAGTAGAGATCCCTTTAAAAATGAACAGTGACAGGCAAGTCATGGACAGAAAGCTCATGGAAATTTCAAACATATGACCATGGCCCCCCTCAATAAACTGTCTACAAATGTGCAGCTCCTCCAGTCAAACAATGGAGTATAAACCGAGAAAATTGTATACATTGTATATTTGATGTTTTGTAATTTTATGACAAAATATATTTAAAAAAAAAAAAAAAATACTAAAAAGCCTACATCAGAAGTGTGTCTAGTTTCGCAAACCCACATTTTCTCAAATGCTTGATGATATGACATTGTAATTTATTACACCTTATTATGTAGTGTCCTCTGCAATGTGTCAAATCGCCCTTTTGTTTAACCACTTAGAGTAATTGTCCAGATCATTCTCTATTCTTCAAGCACAATCTCGTGTTTTTATGAATATTGAATATGAAAAACAGGAATATCACTTCACAGTGATAAGCAGAAATGCGTACAACATTGCCAGACTGAATTCATTCGTGAATATATTTCATGCATTTAATGTGGGATAAAGGATATGTTCATCGTGCTAGACTCCTGTGCGCTAACGTGTTAGTGCTAGTCCATTGAACACCTGGATTTCCAAGGTCAGCTTGGTTTATTATGTCTGTGATGAGAATTTCACAGATTCTCCATCCTTCTCTCCCAAAAAAACAACAAATGTCTATGTTTACATGAAGCGATATAATGTGACTAATACCTCAACTGGATAAGAAATCAATTGAGGTCAATCTGAATGAAATTTCCATCTGATGTGTGGAAGATGTGAACTTTTGATTAAAGGATTCTCCACATCTGGATCATTCTGGCTATCAAAACAGACGTCATTATAAAATGTAAAAGATTTTTCAAATGTTTACGATGTGAACGAAGCTAAGATGGCCACCCAAGTAATATTTTGAATTATGTGCGTCTCGGCTAGACGTACATTTGGATTTGTTCAAAACAAACAAGGCGAAGGAGAAATAAGAACACGATGGACTCTCGTTAGTTTCCTGTTCACTCAACTTCCTCTTCGTTTTATTATAACATTGTGAAATGCCACTCTTCGAAGGCACACAAATTTGGTTCAACTTGCATGTAAATGTAAAGGGATATTTTCCAAAGATTAGGAATATAAACTGTTCATTAAGAGTCTGCATCTGGAAAGAATTTCATTCAGATCGACGAGAATCCCTGCATGTGAACATAGCCAGCGCTTCATTCAGAGACCTCACGACCTTGTCTTGTGTACATGCATATTAAAGTGCTTTATTTTCTTACCACATCTCTTATTTCCATCCCTTTTCTACTATTCCCGGGCCTTTTTCTATGTTATCTGCTAAGCTGTTAACAAGCAGTGGTAAGTGCGTAGTCTATTGAAACGTTCCAGTCAGAAACATCAGAAGAATTCGAACCGAAAACAGTCCCGGACTTGCAGTCGTTATCGTACCTCATGCTGCAGGCTTTATCGCTTGAACGATCTGCCCTTGGAGACAAACAAACAAGTGAGAAGGAGAAACGACCGATTCTACAGACCATAGAGTTTTTCAATCTGACGCTGAAATTCATCTTCATTATACATTATATCATTTTCTTCTGCAAAGGGCCGACACCTGAAAATGGATGCTCTTCTGCCGCGTGTGGAATGCATACAATTTCACAGATAAGTCAGGAGATTTGACTTAAACGTGCAGTAGACAATAGTAACAAAGTGTATTTTCTATTTTGTTGGGTCTTCACAGAGCTCTGCCAGCATGTGTTGAGTGACACGGTGCGGGCGCGTGTGCCAAGTGCTTGCAGGCTACTCTCATGGGAATTCTCTTAGTGCCTCAGGCTTGTAAATCATTAAATCACCTTAAATCATTACAGTGTAACAATTAAATATCAGTCCTTTCACAACAGAAAATAACTCTTAAGACAACACAGGGTTTAATTCAATCAGATATTTGTGTAGGGTTTTTTTTGTTGTTGTTTTGTTTTTCATGGGCATTGTTTTTTCAGGCCAATGAGCAAAGAGATTTATTGGTAGATAGATAGATAGATAGATAGATAGATAGATTACAGATAGATAGATAGATAGATAGATAGATAGATAGATAGATAGATAGATAGATAGATAGATAGATAGATAGACTAATGAATGAACAGAATGATGGATGGATGAAATAATATACTGACAGATGAAGGGATTGTTTGGATCGATGGATGATAGACAGACAGATGAATAAACAGAATGATAGATAGATAGATAGATAGATACTCGCTGTCCACTTTAATAGGAACACATGTATAACTGCTCATTTATGCAGTTATCCGTTCAGCCAATCACGTGGCAGCAATAAATAATACATTTGCGTCTTTTTGTTTGTTTGTTTGTTTTCGCAGCCTTTTGTGTGAACTCTAGAGACTAGAGAGAGGGTGTGAAATTCCCAGGAGATCAGCAGTTTCTGAAATACTCAGACCAGCCCATTTGGCAGCAACATCCATGCCACAGATCACATTTTCCAGCGTTCTGATGTTTGATGTAAACATTATCTGAAGCTTTTGACCTGTATCTCTATGGGTTTATACATTTGTACTGCTGCCACATGATTGGCTGATTGAATAACTGTGAATGTTCAAGTGTACAGGTGTTGCGATTAAAGTGGACAAACGTTAATACTAAGACATTACAGTATCCAAAATTAGTAAACTAATTAGGTCAGAATTAAAGTGAGAAAAGAGGTGTTAATGCAGGTGATGATCATAAGGTGACCTGTCATTAGAATGTGCCCATGAGACAAAGAACGGGGAAAAATAAACATTGTACAGTCAGATGGTGATGGGTAGGAATGACCTCCGGTAGCGCACGTTTCGGCACTGTGGCTGAATCAGTATGGAGCTAAAAGTGCTCCACTGCATGACTAGGTCTTTATGGGGGGAGTGAGAGGCATTCCTCATGATGAGCAGCAGTTTAGCCAGCATCCTGTCCTGCAAAACTGATTCCAGGGAGTCCAGATTGGTCCCAGTGACATGTCCAGCTTTGTTTATTCTACTGGCATCTGCTGCTTTGATGCCACTGCCCCAGCATTCCGCTGTGTCAAAGATGGTAAAACTGGTAAAACATGCGTAGCATCCGGTTCCATACAATGAAGGTCCTGAGCTTCCTTGAAAAATAGAGTCTGCGCTGTCCCATCTTGTAGACAGCCTCAGTGTTACATGTCCAATCCAGTCTGTTGTCCAGGCGCATTCCAAGATACCTGTACAATACCACAGTATACTAATATGCTATTGTTTCTATAGTAACACAGTAATTTACCCAGGGACTTGGTGAAGTTTTCTGTCAGGAGATTTAAGATTTATGGAAGGAGGCTCCAGAGTCAGCGCTTTGTAACGGTCAGTATCAGTGTCATTCGTTAATAATAAAAACAGTAATTAAAGCTGTAGTCACTGGCACTTTGAATAAAACACCTTGGATGTCCTTTTCTAGGAAAATAATCAACTTTGCGATGGTAACACTAACGCCACTTCATGTTGGGCTGCATTACAATACCTGGTTGATGATTATTTTACTATTGCAGCACACCACGAAGGGTTTTATTCTTTACTTAACAGATGTTTCTTCATTATCACAAGTCACAGCAATAGTCCGTGTACTGTATGTTCACATATAAATGAAAAAAAAAAATCCAGATATCAGATATCCAATGCTTGTATCTCCCATTTTGATTGACATACTGTATTTATTCTTCTATAGCTTGTATTCACTTCTTTAGAACTGCATCGAACATCTTCCATATCCTCTGGAAAACATTTGGATTCTCTGAGTTAATGTTTCCCAATGCTTAGCACGTTCGCCTCACACCTCACAATCCTGGTGGACTAACTGGCATGTCCAAAGTGTCCGTAGTGTATGAATGGTGTGTGAATGTGTATGTGATTGTGCCCTGTGATGGATTGGCGTACGTTCAGGGCGTACCCCTGAGCTTTGCGGGATAGGCTCCAGGTTCCCTGCGACCGTGAAGGACATGCGGTATAGAAAATAGATGGATAGACGTTTATAATGTATAATGTCGTTTACTCGATATGACTAATTGTAAACTGTAATCGCACTTAGTATTGCTCCCATCACATTTCCTGAACACTCTCAACTTCCAAAGTAAGGAGTGGGCCATCATGGAGACTTAACAGTCAGCTCTATAATTGTTCTGTTCTCTGTGAGTCATTTCAGCCTTTATAGGTTTTTTTAAACCTTAGTTAACGAGGCATTCTCTTTTGCGAGAAAGAGGCATCCACTTTCCCTGCGAGTGTTTCAGGTGCAGAGGTCATGACTCATGCGAGCTTTGTCCCTTTCAACTGGCAAGTCGACAGCTACATTCTTCCCCAAACCAGTCAGGTATCATTTTTCATGTTCTCTCTTCAGCGTACACTCGCACGCACATTGCCAGGGAGACATTTAAACCCATTGGAAGGCAGATAATGTATCTGTGCCCACAGAGAGTGCAGATTGCAAGTATAGCCTAGTGGTTTGGGTCAAGTTCAGCAGCTAAGCAGCTTACAATTGCGCTTGCATGCTAACATGTGGTTAGATTTCCCTAGGGAGCTGAAGCCAACAGCGAACTTTTGCCTTAAACTTGACCTCATTGTTTATAGTCAAGTTAAGTTCAAATGTTTTTCTTCAGAAAATTCTCATCTGCAGGCATAAATCTCATCACGACCAAGCGTCCTCGTTGTCATACAGCGTGTCTACAGGCATGCTGACTCAAATCTGCTACAGTATATACTACTATAAAGATAGTACCTCCATCCACCATGTGAAAGATCAAAGCTGCATCCTGCTAGAGGATTCCCGACGTCCTTTTATCATACGTTTCTAACAACACAGGGTCATAATGTGTTTCACTACAGAGATTTCAATTAAGACTTTATAAATAGCTTACACTACAGACTATTATATTCCATGTAAGACAATATTATTTTTCCGTGTATTGAATCAACGCTGATTGCTGAATATAAGGATGTAATGTTGCTTCTATTAACTAAGAACAATGCAAGATCTCATTTATCAGACACTTTTATCCAAAGCGACTTACAAATGAGACCACATTCACACACCAATGGTAGCAGAGCTGCATGCAAGGTGCTAGCTTGCCATCGGGGGCAACTTAGGGTTCAGTGTCTTGCCCAAGGACACTTCGGCATGGGATCACCCGGGCCGGGATTCCAACCACCAACCCTACGATTAGTGGATTAGTGGACAACCCGCTCTACCGACTGAGCCACAGCCGCCCATAAGATCTCATAACTACTTTGCATTATTTTCAAGCAACAAAACTTTAGTTGTAGCTCTGGAGCTGTTTCTTTATTATCGGCAATAAATAAACGTTGTCAAGTATGTTAAAATATCAACAGTGGAATAGGAATAAAATGTTTGTATAAGACGAGCTCTGACTGCACTTCCGACTGCAAGGCAAATCACTGGTTTATGTTATTTTTATATCCTATTATTTATATTATTAATGCACTTGCCATTGTCGCCTTGCTCAGTTGGGATAATTTATCACTTTTACTGTGTATGTACTGTGTTTTTACTCCTGTAAAGCTGCTTTGAGACAATGCCTGTTGTAAAAAGCGCTATACAAATAAAAATGAATTGAATTGAACTTGTTCTAACAGGGGGTGCACGGTGGCTTAGTGGTTAACACGTCCGCCTCACACCTCCAGGGTCCGGGGTTCGAGTCCTGCCAGGGCCATGTGTGTGTGGAGTTTGCATGTTCTCCCCGTGTGTCGGGGGTTTCCTCCGGGTACTCCGGTTTCCTCCCCCAGTCCAAACACATGCATGGTAGTCTGATTGGCATGTCTAGTGTCCATAGTGTATGAATGTGTGTGTGAGTGTGTATGTGATTGTGCCCTGTGATGGACTGGCACCCTGTCCAGGGTGTAACCCCGCCTTGTGCCCGATGCCTCCTGGGATAGGCTCCAGGTTCCCCGTGACCCTGAGAAGGATTAAGCGGTTGAAGATGGATGGATGGATTGTTCTAATAGGTTATTATTTGTGATAACAATTCACAGGCTCTTATACGGAAGATGCTCCACATAAATGGATTTTTTTTTTTTTTTTAAATCTATGTAATAGTTTGTGCCGAAACATTAAAACATGTTCGATTTCTAATTCAGTACCATAAAAGTAGCTATTGGTATGGAATCTTCTTGTAAACGTAGTGTATATGACTGTATTTGAATGTAGCAATAAGAGTAGCTTCTGTGAACAAAAGCAGTAGTGAAAATGTGAGAAAAAGCAAATGGCTGATGCTGTCAGATGGCAAAAAAAATCCAGTTCTGTTCTTCTGTACAACACCAAGCCATTTATTACCACAATTTTAAGTGTTGAAGTTTCCGCTCTAGTAATCATTCATGTCCACAGCTTTGTGTGTGTGTGTGTGTGTGTGTGTGTGTGTGGAGAGCCACACATTCTATGCATTTGATCAGCTTTCCGGTTACAGTGTTACTCCTCCAATCCTTCTTCCAGTGCAGACCAATACAAACAGCCTGCAGTAACACGGCCTGATTACACACATGGCCGTGATGAAGGGTCGCCGTGTGAAACAATAAACTTCCTCGATGATTAATTAAATCCATGGGAGCTGCTGGTCTTCTCTGGTGTAGTGTTGGAGGATAGTGTGGAGAACCATCAAAGCACCTTTAGATGTAGTTAACTGTCTCCAATCTGTTTGCATTGCTACAGATATCACAAGGGGCTGTACTGACACTACATAGTGTACATAGTGTACATACATCACCTCCGCTCTGGTATTTAACCAACTTTCAACCATTCTCCTCAGCCCAGCTTTCTGATTTAATCTCACAGATGAAGTGTTCAAGCTGTATGATGGATGTTCTTCCTGCACATCTTTTTTTAGCTACCGGAGCTGTATCAGTCAGCCTCAAACATGCCATTGTGCAGAATTTGCATAAAAATCCTTTTCCTGATCCAACGTTACACAACAACTATAGACCTATTTCCAAATTGTGGAAAAAGTCGTTTATGCACAGTTACAGTGGTGTGAAAAAGTGTTTGCCCCCTTCCTCATTTCCTGTTCCTTTGCATGTTTGTCACACTTAAGTGTTTCGGAACATCAAACCAATTTAAACAATAGTCAAGGACAACACAAGTAAACACAAAATGCAATTTGTAAATGAAGGT
>JAFFST010046537.1:4940-15322 GCA_022414735.1 Noturus placidus | reverse complement strand
TTCCCCCACCCCTTGATCTAACTCACCACCAGATGGTGATCAGTTGACAGCTCCGCCCCTCTCTTCACCCAAGTGCCAAAACATGCGGCCTCAGATCAGATGATACAATTACAAAATCGATCATCGACCTTCAGCCTAGGGTGCTCTGGTAACATGTACACTTATGAGCCTCCTTATGTTCGAACATGGTATTTGTTATAGACAGTCTATGACTAGCACAGAAGTCCAATAACAAATGCCCGCTCGGGTTAAGATCAAGAAGGCCGTTCCTCCCAATCACGCCTCTCCAGGTATCTCCATCATTGCCCACATGCGCGTTGAAGTCTATGGAGAACTATGGAGGCCCCTGTTGGTGTCCCATACAGGACTCCATTCAGGGTCTCCATGAAGGCCGAGTACTCTGAGCTGGTGTTCGGTGCATATGCACAGACAACAGTCAGAGTTTTCCCCCCCACAACCCGTAGGTGCAAGGAGGCGACCCTCTCGTCCACCGGTGTAAACTCCAACGTAACGGTGCTCAGCCGGGGACTTGTGAGTATCCCCACACCCGCCCGGCGCCTCACACCCTGGTCAACTGAGGAGTAGAATAAAGTCCATCCCCTATCCAGGAGTACGATTGCAGACCCAAGAAGATGTAAGCTCCACCAGATCTAACTGGTAGCGCTCCACCTCCCGCACAAGTTCCAGTTCCTTCCCCCACAGAGAGGTGACATTTCACGTCCCCAGAGCCAGCCTCTGCCACCCAAGTCTGGTCCGTCGAGGCCCCTGACTTTCAATGCCACCCGTGTAGCAGCGCACCCGACCCCCACGGTTCACCCCATGAGTGGTGGGCCCATAGGATTGAGAAGGGGGTGCAAGGTTGATTTTTCGGGCTTTGCCTGGCTGGGCTCCGTGGCAAACCCAGCCAACAGGTGCTCACAGTCGGGCCCTCCCTCTGGGCCTGGATCCAGACGGGGGCCCCGGGCTTCCTCCGGGCAGGGTACCTCCTCCTCTTTTAATTTTATTCATGAGGGGTTTTGAACCATTCTTTGTCTGGCCCCTCCCCTGAGACCACTTTGCCTTGAGAGACCCTACCAGGAGCACAAGGCTCCAGACAACACAGCCCTCAGGTTCATAGGGACACTCAAACCTCTCCACCACGATAAGGTGACAATTCCCGAAGAGGTAGTATTTAGTGTTCTCCAAATTAGTTCTGGAGACACACATAAAGGGTCATGATGAGATTTAAAATAGATTTAAAATACTTCTGCATTCCCTCACAATGATTTCCTCTCTAAAAACCCTTTTGGATTCAGCTCATTGATAATCAAACATACATCTTTCATTCTTACACATATACTATATTCTTTGCACTTATGCACAATATGTCCAGAATATGCTTTAGAATATGTGTTTGTTCAGTAGTTACATACCCATGTGTACTAAGCAATGTCAATATATCCCCATACTTGTAAGTGCTATTGACACTGCTGGTTGCTGAATGCAAAACCATTGCGACTGAACAGAAAAAATGATTGTGAGGTAATGCAAAACTATTGGGAATGAGCAAAAAATAAAAAAAAATCTTAAGAGAACACAAAGTTAAAAAAAGAAAAGAAAATTATTGCCAGGGAGCACAAAATTTGCTGTGCAGGAAAGCAAAAATGATTGCAAGCTAATGCAAAACTCTTGCAAGGGAACACAAAATGTTTCTGAGGGGGCGTAAAAATTATTGTGCAAAACTAAAGTGAGAATGCAAATTTTTATTGTGAGGTAACGCAAAACCTTTGCGAGGGAATGCAAAAATGATTGTGAGGTAACGTGTAACTAATGTCAGGGAATTCAAAACGATTGCGAGAGAATGAAAAACTATTGAGACAGAATGCAAAAAAATTTTCAGAGGTAGCACATAACTATTGCATAATAGAGGGAATGCAGAACTATTGTGAGGAAACATTATTCATTATCAAGGAACGTTATTAAGTAATGCACACTTTTCTACAACGGAAAGCAAAATTATAGAGAATGCAAAAATGATTGCTAGGTAACGTAACTATTTCGAGTTCATACAAAAAATGACCTCAAGGTAATGCAAAAACAGGGAACACAAAAATTTATAGAAGAGACCGCAAATCTATTGCGAGAGAACGCAAAACTGTTGTGAGGGAATGTTTTATTAATTATTGTGAGGAACACAAAAAATGATTGGGAGATAAAGCAAAACTACTCAGGCAATTTTTGATGCCGTTATTATTACTACGCAGTTATTGTTAATGAACAAAAAATATTGCGAGAGAAGGTAAAAGTATTGAAAAAAATTCATCTCATGGTGAGCAATTAGGGGTTCTGTATCAAGGCAATTCTTGTTTTTGGTTCTGTTTAGAGAGGTTCGTTTTCATCATGTTCAAGCTTCATATTTGACTGGATGGTTATTCTTGTTTTCTTTTTTTGGAGGATACATGGTATAAAAACAAAAAAACAGGTACATTTTATTTTTTTGTTTCTTCAATAACCATCAGGAGAGAAATCTTTCGCACTCACTATAAGTGACGAGTGTTCATTATTAAACACAGTATGCCAATACCACTCTAATTTGAATTAATTAGTGTGGTTTTAATTTCTCTAAATTGTCTTATAAGTGAGTTTGACAGTAGAAGCTGAGTAATTAAGGGCTATTCAAGCGCTTTGCTCAATAGCTCAACCATGGTGCAGAAACTTAACCGCTGATGTTTAACATTTCCCAGTGGAGGTGTTATGAAATCTTCAACTCCCACGTCTTACAACTCGTATATTTTATAACATTCAACAGTCTAGAACAAGCAATAAAGACCACAAAAGCGAGAATACAGGAAGCCAGCATTAAACGCTTTCTCGAGCATTACAGTGATGCTTGCCTGTTTACAACCTTATCACACTTCACAACTACAGACTGCCTTAGCCTCTCCTCCTGTCACAACCCACCTTATGTTTTGTTGTTGTTGTTTTTTACTATGAGTGGGCAAAGAAAATGACACCCAACCCCACATTATCCCCAGTATCTCCAACATTCATGAATTATTAAAGGTTAAAAGACAAAAACAACCACCATAATGGTTGTTTTTAAATATATGAGCATAACCGGTAACTCGCCAGCAAGAAGTACGTAACTATCAAATGATTTATAATATTATTGAAATCTGGATTCTGATTGGTCAGAATGTGTTGATCTGTTACTTTTTTTTTTTTAGATAAAACAGCACCTCTGATAGTAGTGCAGCTGCAAATCATGGGTTTGTATTAATACACCCTCTGTCGTTTCTATAGCAACAGCTCATTCACAGTGGCTTGTGTGGTGGAATCTGCACATGATATATGTCAAATATTAAACTTTTAAAATTTTAAAATTTTAAAATATGTTAGTATTTACCAAGAAAAACTGGAATCATTGATATGATGATGTTTCCTGTGAGGAGTTTATTTAACATGAACGGAAGGAGTCTCCAGTGTCAGCACGTTGTAGCAGTCAGAGGTAAAGCTGTCATTTTAAATTTTCAAAAACAGGATAGTCTTCAGAACTGGAATTTATATTTCACAGTTTCTCAGTGAAATGACAAGCTGCCAAGTTTTTTTTTTTTTTTTGTCATATTAACTTCATGAAAGAGAAGGCTACTGAGGGAACAATCGAGGATTTGATTCCCACCTCTGCCCTGTGTGAGTGGAGTTTGCATGTTCTCCCTTTGCTTCAAGGGTTTCCCCCGGGTACTCCGGTTTCCTCCCCCTGTCCACAGACTGCACGTAGCCAGATTGTCATTTCCAAGTGGTCCGTAGTGTGTGTGTGTGTGTGTGTGTGTGTGTGTGTGTGTGTGTGTGTGTGTGTGTGTGTGTGTGTGACAACCCTGTCCAGGGTGTTCCCCACCTTGTGCCCCAAGTTCCCCGGTAACCCTGTGTAGGATAAGCAGAACGTTAACTGGATGGATGGATGTAATCTTTGGCAAAAACCTATGGTATAATAGTAGTAAAGCACTTTTAAATTAGCTATTATAGGAAAATAATTAACATTATGGAGGTAAGAGTAACTCTGCCTCATTTGTGGCCGAAATCACACCACTTGGTCATCGATTATTTTCATTTAACATCGTTCCCTACCATATTTTAATTTGTAACACTTTACATTTAGGTTTCCTTCACTAACATCATTCCCCACATTAGGTAACATTACCAAAACATACACTTCAGTGTTAACTTAATTTATACGGCGGCTTATTTATTAAGGGCGGCTGTGGCTCAGTCGGTAGAGCGGGTTGTCCACTAATCCACTAATCGTAGGGTTGGTGGTTCGAATCCCGGCCCGGGTGATCCCATGCATCCCAAGTGTCCTTGGGCAAGACACTGAACCCTAAGTTGCCCCAGATGGCAAGCAAGCACCTTGCATGGCAGCTCTGCTACCATTGGTGTGTGAGTGTGCTCTCATTTGTAAGTCGCTTTGGATAAAAGCGTCTGATAAATGTATACATACAATTTAAGCACCACTAACATTAAAATATACTGTTTGTTAATTCTGTTATTTAAAGGAACCACATTAGAAAGTATTACTATATAATTTATGAAGCTGAAAACGTCCATGACCTTTGATAATGACCTCATTTGGATACCGTGCTTTAGGTGCCATCAGAGGCAGAGGCTCTGTGGTGCAGAGAGAGGAAAAGCAGGAGAGGAATGAAAACCACATGAAATGCCTATTTCGCTTGGCTGGTGCAATTTTTCATTACACCAAAACCAACATAGAAGTTGTGTCTATGTGAGCATTCTACAGAGAAAAAAAACCCAAGGAAAAAAAACCCATGAGGCCCTCACCAAAAAGCGAATGAAACATGGAACACATACAGAGATAGAGTGTCACGCATACCGCAGTGCATTTGGGCTGATAGAGAACAGCTAAAGTGACACAAATGTTAAAAAAAGCTTCTTTTTTTTTTAAATCAACACATGTCCGATAACATCCAGCACATTATTTCTGAGAAACCATCGGAAGACCGCAACCTATTCCAAATTTGCTTCCGCTCTAACAGTAACAAACAAGTTGCGGAAAGTGCATTAAACAACAACGCCCTTCACTTTTGACATATCAAGCTCACAAAATTAGACGTTTTCGGTTAGGATAGCCCAAATGAGGTTAAAACCAGAGCAACAGATGGGCCGAGTGACCTAGCCTCAAATGTTATCTCATCATAAAGCTTTATACATGATGACGCCTCTGAAAAATATATTTACACCTGAAACAAGCAAACTAGTTTGAGAATATTTGAGAACTGGATCATGCAAAAGATAGAGATGCAAATGTGTCATTTGCAGTGATCAAAATTTTCGCGTTTGTCCAAAAGATATAAAAGGCTGCCGGAGCCAGCTCTTAGAGTGTTGCGTGCAATGTGTCTGAGGTTTTTCAGGAAGCAGGCATGAGAACCATCATGTCAAACAATCTCACTTATATATCGAAACAATCAAACTGTATATATAAATAAAGTAAAAACATAATCCATTTTCTAATGAAACTATTTTTTGAAACAGCTTCAACTTTCATGCTTATTAACTTCACCGTGCTTGTCAAGCCGTGTTTCTGAAGTAACTCGGTGTTGTGTGGCTGCGTTGCATTCTGGAACTTGGAACTCAACGTCTCCACTACTGCTACAGTTGATTTCGCATTCAAATGACGTTTAAAAATAGCAAACAAGAAAATTTTCTAAAAATAGCCAACAAGACATTTTCTTTCTCCGCTGTGTCTGCGATAGCAATAATGATATCATCCCTGTGATGTTATAGAACAGCACACAGCTGCTAGGTTTACACAAGAATAACAAAAATGCATCAGCTACCAACACCAGAACTGCTAAACAAGTCACGAATATTGAACTTGTTTCAGGGTGGAGTTTCCAGCTTAAGGCCACAGACAGCATCTGTTAAGCTTCATCAGAAACCTATACTGTATAATAATTATCCAGACCAGATGGTTTGTTGTAAAAGAGATCACACGATTTATTATATGCTATGTTAACATGTTTAAATGCATAGCAGGCCTAATATCTGCCCTAACCCACCAGTTGCTTTAATATGTTGAACGTCAAGGCACAAGGCACAGCTATATGTGTGAGAAGACACCATATGAGGTTGTGTCCATTGAAGAGCCTATTATATTTAGACCACCTGAAAGCAATGAAAAGAAACCCTTGCAGACGATACACATCAAATTCGTGCAACAGTCTAAGCGCATCCACTCTGCATGCTTAGATCCATGTTTAATCTAATTGTCTAATGAGAAACAAAGACAAAGGTAGTACTCTGTCCTCTTTTTCTTCCCTTCCGCAGACAGTTTGTTCTCAGCCACCCACAGTTTAGTGCTGAGCAAAAAAACAAACAGTGGAGAGAATAAAAGGGCTGGCTCTCTCTGTGGGGGCTGAAGGGAATATTGGCGGTGGCCCACACAAAGCCGGCCCTGAAAATAGCCCCCCAGCACAATGAGACCTGCCACTCGGTGTATGAGATAATGTCTAATTGAAAACAGTGCGGCTATTGTCCTGCTGTCACCGGCCCTATTGTCCAGGTCCTCCCCCCCTGCTTTTTTTCCATTGATGCGGCACAATTGTTCCCTGCCATTGTGGTTCGCGTACCTCTCTCTCTCTCTGTCTGTATTGTTATAATTTCATTACTCGTTTGTTTTTTGTTCCCCATCTCTTTTCGCTCCGCTGCAGGTCTTTTGTTCGGAACATTTAAGCACTCCATGCCGAGTCACCACCACAGTATGTGTGTCTCTCTGAGTGTATTTTATTGACAAATAAACAGAAAGCTAGCTGTAAAAAGAGGGAAATGGCCCATTTTAGTGCCACAGAGGGTGAGAAGTTCTTTTGTCATTTGCATAAAGCAATAAATACGACTAATGCATTCAGTAAGCCCATTTGACTATTCATGCAAATGGTCCCACGTGTATCAGGTTTAGGTTAATAACGAGCTAAAGCAATTGCGTTTAAGCAAACATCTCTGCGACCGTCTTCGTATTTAAACTAAACGCAATGCTTCGCTTTTTATAGACTGTAAGAAATCATGAGCTGCACTTTCATGACCCTGTGTCCTATCATCGACTTTTTAACAGCATGGTGATGTTGAAATGGTGCTGACAGGCAGGCGTTTTTTGGAACCAGCTCATTATTTGCTCAGACAAAGGACGGACACTTTCTCACCTTCGGTTTTACCCTGGACCGATTCCCACCTTTGCCGCCTCGCGTTATAGCCAGAAGCGTTCGAACAATGAAAAATGCTACTCTGTTTCCTCGGCTGAACATTCAAACAAAAGGCCTTATCAGAAGCTGCAGATTATTGTGTGTGCTAATTGCAGAAATATGAAGGTACTATGCGTTGCTGCTGTGCTGTTAAAACAAGATAAGAAACCTACTAATGTCATGAACCACTCATTCAGAGCAATTTCACTAGAAAACACGATCGCTTTTCTAAAGTAAGCCTGGAATGACTGTGGAGGTTATGACTGTGTGTTTTAGGTGAAACCTCTTGACATACAGGATTCTCAATCCAAGTAATGAATGATTCATCACTGAGCCTGAAACAGCACTAAAAAACATGGAAGATCTTTTGACATGATTTAGACTTCAAACGACTTAAAATGACCTTAGCATCCCAAAAACCAAGCACGTGATAATACTACAGAGGACTTTCAAGGCTGTGTAAATATTACACAATGAACGGGTAACTGAAAAGTGAGGAATGTTAAGTTATGCTAAGGCTAATAAAATTATTATAAATAATTATTTTGATTTTGTTTATTCTTTAGGCTAATCCAGAAATGGTTCATGTTTTCAGCTCATTTGTTTTGGCACATTTTTGTCTATAATTGCAAAGTGTGCTTTTTTATTGTCTATAATCCTTTTAAGTTTATTATGTATATAGTATGATGTGTTATGATTTTACTATATTTTTTGCACAGTTTTTTTGGGGGGTATTTGCGGAAAATTGCTCGAATTAGCAAAACTTTGTAATTGCGTAAAATCGTTCTGCACACTCTTTCAAAGTGATGTTTGTTGGTAAATGAAACCTTTTAGCTGTAGTCATGTTCCACACGTAAATCCGAAGAGGCTTTTGTCTTCTGAAAATCTGCTGTAATTCGTCACTTAATGTCTTCGGAAAATCTGCTGTAATTCTGAAAAATTGCAAGCTCCTACGAATATTGAGGAGTTGGCTTGATTTTGTGTTCATTTCTGTAATCATTGCAAAATTGCAAAATTCTGAAGGTACTGGAGAGGCCTTTATTGTAAACAGTGGTGTGAAATAGTATTGCCCTGATTTCTTCTGTTTTTGTGTATATCTCATACTGAATAGTTTTAGACCTTCAAACAAAATACAACATAAAGCAACCTGAGTAAACACACAATACAGTTTTTTTTTTATATATATTGAAGCAAAAGATAGCTATCCAGCACTTATCAATTCAGTTAAATTAAATTCAGTTTTATTTGTAGAGTGCTTTTAACAATGTCTCAAAGCAGCTTTACAGAAATATATAAATTCAGGATATATGTATGAATTTATCATGTGAAAAACTAACTGCCTCCACAAACCTAAAATCTGGTTGTGCCACTGTCGCGATGGACCGACAGCCGGCGCACAAGGAGCTACAATCGCTCCTTCTCCGACTGCCGTGCTGGCGCTGAAGAGAAGGTCCCGCTTCAAGATATTTGACGGCCAGAAAGCACGTGACAGTGGGGCGGAGCCTCGGCAGATGAATGGTGCGCCATCCACAGGAAAATTCCACCATCCAGCACAAGGGCGTAACCATGGTATGGACATTGGGAGGGTGAACTCGGCGGAAGGATATGCAAGTGAATGTAACGTCAAAAACCGGAACTGACGTTAGCCTAGCCTACTTCGTGGGTGTTCAAATATCAAAAATTAATTGACGTTCTTAAGAACAAACCAAGCCATGGTATGATGCCTTCTATACTACGCTAAGGTTACCTACTATATAGGTATCTAGTTACTTACTGTCTGAAAAAAGCTTGTATGTTCTGCTGCACTTTTCTACGCTTGGCTGCTGTCTCCATTTCTTACAGACTGAGCTGCTAAAATATATCAACAAAATTGCGTTGAGTATGGGCGCGACTAAATGTACAACTGGAGGGGGGCACACACCAATTTTCCTTAACAAGCGGAAATATATTAAAAAGGAATAGACATAAATAAATAAAATAGATGAAGAAAGGACAGATCTGTTGTCAGGGTTCAATAAATGGGGACATATAGAAAATATTTTGTAGTGTATATTGGGGGACAGATTGGTATTTCCTCAACATGGGGGGGGGGGGGGGACACCATCCTACTAACGCTCATAGTTGTTGAAATTTCCGGTGTTGACTAATCGACTTTCTCTGTGTGTGTGGGTTTTCTTTTCAGAAGATTCAGATCCGAACGGAGCATATAAGAGCCACCCAGGAGGAGCAGAAGCAAGTGTACGACCACCCAGCACAACCCCGGGAGTTCCAACCTGGCGATCGAGTGCTCCTCCTAGTGCCAAACAGTGCCTACAAATTCCTAGCCCGATGGCATATGCCATACACAGTCCTCAAGAGAAAGGGGCCGTGAACTATCACCTGTAACAGCCCGGTAAGAGAGCAGACACCCAAACATACCACATAAATCTTTTAAAGAAATGGGTGGAGCCAGCATCAGTAGTGTCTGCGTTCGCGACCCTAGAGACAAGCCATGAGGAGGGTACCTTGGTCCAGCTGGGGGAAGACCTCACTCCCGGGTAAAGACAGGAGTTATCAGAGTTAATGGGTCAGTTCACGGATGTGTTCTCTACCTCCCCAGGAATTACACAACTGGTCCACCACGAAGTTAAGACCCCACTGGGAGTAGTGGTGCGTCAGCGGCCCTATCGGGTCCCAGCAGCCCAACGCCAGGCTATTGATGAAGAAGTTGGCCGAATGCTGTGAGACAACATCATCGAGGAGTCCAATAGCCCTTGGTCCAGCTCCGTCGTGGTCGTACTGAAACCCGACGTAAGAATGCGGCTATGCAATGACTTCCGTAAGCTGAACCAGGTCTTGGAATCTGACAGCTATCCCCTACCTCGAGTGGACGACCTAGTGGAGCGACTCAGGAGGGCCCGATTCATATCCACCCTGGACTTAATCAAGGGATAATGGCAAGTAGCCCTAGCCCCAGAGGCAAGATCAAAGATGGCCTTCAGCACGGCAAACAGCCACTGGCAGTACTGGGTTCTCCCCTTCAGGCTCTACGGGGCGCCCGCAACTAAGTTGTTTAAGTTGTTTAAGTAAATCCTAGTATTTTAAACTTGCAATTAATCGTGATTAATCACAGCCCATGACTGTGATTCTCAATTGATTGACAATGCTAATATATAT
>JAFFST010046535.1:315959-331719 GCA_022414735.1 Noturus placidus | reverse complement strand
GCGGGGTACACCCTGGACAGGGTGCCAGTCCATCGCAGGGCATAATCACATACACACTCACACACACACATTCATACGCTATGGACACTTTAGACACGCCCTAATACAGAAATGTTGATGTTCTGAAAAGTATGTTCATTTATGCATTCAATACTCGGCTGCGGCTCCTTTTGCATACTTTTGGATACTTGTTTTTTATGTCCCTTCTGATATTTCTATTGTTCAGTCCGGACAGGATTTCGATTTTGCATCGGTTTTTTAAAAATTCATGATGCAATTTGCGGAGTGTATTGTGCTTTTTTTTTGGAAAACTATTGAATTGGCGAAATTGCAATTGCATGAAATAGTTTTACACGATCTTTCACAGTGATGTTTGTTGGTAAATGAGACCGTTTAGCTGCACTGATGTTGGAAGCATATGATTTGAAGAGGGCTTTGGCTGAATGCGCTTTGTGATGATGTCACATCACATGACTCGTCTCGGCCCAAATCTCTCCGAATGTTGCGGAGTTTCCTTGATTTTGAGTTCATTTCTGCAGTCGCAAAATCTCAACATCCTGAACGATTGGTTGTTTGTCATTATGATGTTCGTTGTCATTTCCTTTAGTTCTATCATTTCTGTTGTTTTCTGATGTTTCTGTTCTTTTTGTCGTTTGTGTCGCTTCCGATGTAGCTGTCATTTTTGTCATTTCTGTTTTTTCTCGTTTCTGTTGTTTCTTCCATTCACGTGTCTTCTGCTGTGTCTGTTGTTTTTGTTTCTGCTACTTTTTGATATTTTCTTTTCCTTGTTGCTTCTGTAATTTCAGACGTTTTCTGGCATTTTCTATCATTTCTGTTGTTTCTTTTGTTTTTCTGTTGTTCTCCGGTGTGTCTGTGCCTGGATTGAAATGTTGAAAGTGCCTCAGACAGGGACCTCAGATTCCCCGGTGACCTTTATCCTCAGAGCTAAAGCCACTGCAGTCACAATTAACCCACCTTTCTTTTTCTCTCTCTTCTTTCCCCAATGTTGAATCTTATCATGTCTGTCTGTTTTTCGTCTTTCTTTCTTTCTTTCTTTCTTTCTTTCTTTCTTTCTTTCTTTCTTTCCTCCTCCTCCCCCCTCCTCCTCAGGTGTCTCAGTCAGATAGATTTTTCACCCTGATGAAATTGAGCATTTAACCAATGCCACATCTCCACCCTGATCTCTCTCTCTCTCTCTCTCTCTCTCTCTGTGAGAAACACTGAGAGTTTGAACGCTTCACACTAATATAAATCTCAGACCGATGTTTAATAACAGTCGTGATGGCGTGAGTGACGGAGGAAAGACGCTCGGGTGTGAAGGGATTATAGTGACCTAAAAATTTGATTTTGTTCTGGCAGTTGGTGGTGGGGACACACACATATGCACCAGTGATCAGAGAAGCCTGTTTAATATTCAGTATTATGCAAATGAGGTCTGTAATACCAGGACCACCCCATCCTCAATTCTCTCTCTCTCTCTCTCATTCCATTATTCAGGGATTAATGTGCATCTCATAACCATGAGATTTGCATGTAGAAGTAACACACATATTCCCACAATGTGTGTGTGCGTGCATGCATGCAAAGTCTAATTGGGAGGGGTGTGAATGAAATTGCGGTATCTTTCTAGACCCCAGCCTGTTCATTGGGATATGAAATCGAGATTGTGTGTGTGTGTGTGTGTGTGTGTGTGTGTGTGAATTCAGACTCATTTGTAAATCTGTGTATGTGTATATGATTGCAGGGTCAATCAATTTGCGTGTGTGTGTTTCAGTATGACCCAGAAAGTTCGGGCTTCATCAGCGCCGAACGTTTGCGTGACCTGCTAGAGACACACGGCTCTGAACTCGACACACACAAGCTGGAGGTTCTGTTGGCGCTGGCTAACGGGAACGCTGAGGGAAAAGTCCGATATCAGGATTTCATGAACCTGGTGAGTCCGGAACATTACCCACCATGCTCTGGGGGAACAGGAGGACTCGACTAATCGGGTACATATGCGGTAGAAGTGAACGCTGTGGACATTTTAGTGTTTAGTGTTTTTAATAAAGTGTGTATGTGATTGTGTGTGTGTGTGTGTGTGTGTGTGTTGTGATACGGGGTTCTCACTGAAACTGTGGGGAAATTTATGCTCTCTCTGTCTCTCTCTCTGTGTCTGTCTGTCTGTCACACCTGGAAAAGTTTTTGGGTTCCTGAAACAGTTGAGCACAATTCCATGATACTGAAAGATCTTTTGTGGTTCCTATAAAGGGTTCTTGCATTTTGATTCAAGGTTCCAGACAAAGGAATTTTGAGTTCATGAAAAATAAAATGTTCCTGATTTCCAAAAGAAATATTCTTGAGTGTTAATAAAATGGAGTTTGGGTTCCTGATACGGTGTTTCTCTCTGTCTTACTGTCTCTCTGTCTCTTTGTCTCTTTTTGTCTGTCTTTCTCCATGTCTATATCTCTCTGTCGGTCTTTCATTCTATCTCTCTCTGTCGGTCTCTCTCTGTCGGTCTCTCTCTGTCGGTCTCTCTCTGTCGGTCTCTCTCTGTCGGTCTCTCTGTCTTTCTTTCATTCTATCTCTCTGTCGGTCTCTCTCTGTCGGTCTCTCTCTGTCGGTCTTTCATTCTATCTCTCTCTGTCGGTCTCTCTCTGTCGGTTTTTCATTCTACCTCTCTGTCGGTCTCTCTCTGTCGGTCTCTCTCTGTCTTTCTTTCATTCTATCTCTCTGTCGGTCTCTCTCTGTCGGTCTCTCTCTGTCCGTCTCTCTCTGTCGGTTTTTCATTCTACCTCTCTCTGTCAATCTCTCTGTCGGTCTCTTTCTGTCCGTCTCACTCTGTCGGTCTCTCTCTGTCGGTTTCTCTGTCGGTCTCTCTCTGTCGGTCTCTCTCTGTCTTTCTTTCATTCTATCTCTCTTTCGGTCTCTCTCTCTGTCGGTCTCTCTCTGTCGGTTTTTCATTCTACCTCTCTCTGTCTTTCTTTCATTCTGTCTCTCTCTGTCGGTCTCTCTCTCTCTGTCTGTCTTTCATTCTATCTCTCTCTGTCTGTCGGTCTCTCTCTGTCTGTCGGTCTCTCTCTGTCTGTCGGTCTCTCTCTGTCTGTCGGTCTCTCTCTCTCTGTCGGTCTCTCTCTCTCTGTCGGTCTCTCTTTCTGTCTGTCTTTCATTCTATCTCTCTCTCTGCCTCTCTCTGTCTGTCTCTCTGTCTGACTTTCATTCTGTCTCTCTCTCTCTGTCAGTCTTTCATTCTATCTCTCTCTGTCGGTCTTTCATTCTATCTCTCTCTGTCGGTCTTTCATTCTATCTCTCTCTGTCTGCCTCTGTCTGTCTGTCTCTCTCTTTCTGTCTTTCATTCTGTCTCTCTCTGTCGGTCTTTCATTCTGTCTCTCTCTTTCTGTCTTTCATTCTGTCTCTCTCTTTCTGTCTTTCATTCTATTTCTCTCTGTCGGTCTTTCGTTCTATTTCTCTGTCATTCTTTCTATCTGACTCTCTTTGCCTCTGTTGTTTTTAATTTAATTTCTCATTTCTGTCTCTCTCTTTATGTAAATGAAATGGGGGGTGGGGTACATACAGAAGGGAGAAGGGCGGTGCTGTGTGTGTGTGTGTGTGTGTGTGTGTGTGTGTGTGTGTGTAAGGGTCTTGGTCACTATTGTGTCCTATTAAGCACCTGCTGTGACACATTTACCAAAACACACGGGGGGAGATGGAGACTGAAGAGTTTTATATCGAGGGACTGAAAGGCTGAAAGCAGGAAAAAGGAAGAAAGAAAGAAAAAGAGAGAATTTAGGAAAAAACTGGTTGATGAAGATCGAAGAAACAGGTTGAAAAGAGAAGAATGAAAGAAAAACTGTTTACACTGAGGTTCTGGAAATTTCTGAAGAACTACAGGGGGTTGTGGAACTGTTGTGATGCAATCGTTCAATAGAAATGTCTGGAAGACGTTTAGTACACCAAGCTTCGCCCCAAATGTTCACGCTCTATAGAAAAGTACCTGGTTCCGTTAGTGGAAACACAGCTGAGAAAAAAAATTTATTACTGAAAACCATCTTGGGTTCATGGAAAGGTCCCTGGATTTCTGAAAAAAAGGAGACCCAAGTTCCTGTAAAATTTCTTAAGCTCCTGGAAAAAGTCCCAGAAATACACTACAGCTCCTAAAAAAAGTTCTTGAAACCAAAAAGTCTCAAGGTTCCTTAAGCAGTTCCCATGTTCCTGAAAAAGATCTTGAGTTTCTTAAACGATTTCCAGGTTCCTGGGAGCCTACAAAATGTTGCAGGTTCCTGAAAAACTTCTTGGGTTCCTGAAACAGATCATACATTGCTGAGCAAGATCCAGTGTTCTGAAAAATGTTCATTTGTTCCTAAAAAGATTCAGGGTTACCTGTGTTCATGGAAGGGTTTCTTAGTTTTAAACTAATTCTGGGTTCCTACAAAGTTTCCTGGTTTCCAGAAAAACTTTTCTGAGCAGGTCTCTGGGTTCCTGAGAAGGTTTTTGGGTTCCCAATTAGGTGTTCTCAGGTTTACAATACATACTTGAGATCTTAAAAGGGTTCCTGAAGAGGATTTTTGAGTTCCTGAAAAATTTCTATGATCCTTGAAAAGGTTCCTGATACCCCCCCCCCCCCCCCCCCCCCGCCCCAAATGGAAGACTCATCCAGAACACGTCCATCATCCAAAATCACACACAGACAGTGCAGCATCATATAGAAGTTAATATTGTTTCAGAGTATGCAGCAACGCATTGTGGGTAAGGTCTCAGAGCAGAGACATAAAGCATTGTGGGTAATGAAAGTAAACTATATGTAGAGAATTATAGCTAAGTAGAGGGAAAACGCTAACTAGCTAACAAAATTAACCTAGTGAGTGAAAGCTAACTTTGCAGGCCTGGCTCTCTGACAACAAGCTGGCAATCAGGCATGGTCATTAGCATATTAGGCCATGCCCGTTGTGACAGATCTCAGCTGCTCTCTGAGTGTTTTATCACATTTATATCTTGGGGATCTTTTTGTTTAAACTTTGCTGGATGTTTAATATAACTGTGGGGTTTAGTGTAATGTAGATGATAACAATATTTTACGCCATGCTGTGAAACCCAGTGTGACGTAACGTGTTTATCTGCTTATCCGAATATGAGGAGGAAGCTGAAATTGTTTCCCGTCAAATACCTTCTTTATTCTTTATTTCTCTGAGACGTCCTTTATTCTCTACAGCGCAGGGGAAGAACATTCCAGTGTGTGTGTGTGAGATGTTTCGTCTCTGCATTGAGCTTGTAAAAGTCATCCCCCCCCCACACACACAGATTCTCTCTCTCTTTCTCTTTCTCTCACTCTTGCTCTGTCTGTCTCACTCAGTCTGATTCATTTTCACTGTCTCTGTCTCAATGCCTCTCTCTAGCTGTCTGTCTCTCTATACCTCTCTCCCTCTTTCTGTCTCTCTCTTTCTGTCTCTCTCACTGATGTGTGTGTAGTTGCTCGGTGACAGTGGAAGAATCTGTTGAATGTGTTGTGGTGCAGTTTTAAACAGAGAGTCCACAGATTCTCACAGATGAAAAGAGAAAGTGAGCCTCGCGTTTGTTAGGAAATGCACAGAGAGAGAGAGAGACAGAGAGAGAATGAAAGACTGTGAGCGAGAACTGAAGCCGAGGAGATGCAGGACAATCTAGTGAGAACTGGACGCTGCCGATCCAGTAAAAACGTTACATACATTGTGTGATATTACTGTGCAAAAATATATATGGACTTCTATCAGATTCCTTGAACCTGAATGCAGGATCTTTTGAATTATTTGAGAAGTCTAAATTCACCTCTTTCTAATTTAAAAATCATAATTATCAGGTTAAAGAGGAAAAAGCAAAGATTAAACAGGCTTGATAAACAAAAAATGATCTTGAAAATTGTGGTTTAAAAATGTTCCGATAATTGTTGTAGATAATTTGGATCTTTCTATCGGGCGGCTGTGGCTCAGTCGGTAGAGCGGGTTGTCCACTAATCGTAGGGTTAGTGGTTCGAATCCCGGCCCGGATGATCCCATGTTGAAGTGTCCTTGGACAAGACACTGAACCCTAAGTTGCCCCTGATGGCAAGCTAGCACCTTGCATGGCAGATCTGCTACCATTGGTGTGTGAGTGTGCTGTCATTTGTAAGTCGCTTTGGATAAAAGCGTCTGCTAAATTAATATATATATATATTAGGGTTAATTAGCTTTGTATTATTACAAAGCTTTAAAAAGCATGTCACTTTTCACAAATGATTTTTTTTTGAGCTGTTATGATTTTAGTCATTGAATAGTTTTGAAGCGTGCTGTTTTAAATCCTGATCCAATCGTGTGATTTCTCAGATGAGTAATAAGCGATCGAACAGTTTCCGGAGGGCAATCCAGCAGGGAGGGAGGCAGCTGAAGAGCTCCAGCCTGAGGGAGGAGGTGGGACTCGGTTTGTCTCAGAGACTCGTCCGACACGTTGCGTACGAGACGCTACCCCGGGAGGTGGACCGCAAGTGGTACTTCGACAGCTACACCTACTGTCCTCCACCCTGGCTCATCCTGAGCATCACCATCACAGAGGCGAGCACAGAGCTACAATAATACTGTTAACATAACACAAACAATATTGCTAAAACAACGTAAATAAAATAATATTAAAACCACACCGAGTATTGTAAATTAGTGTAAACACCTTACTGTTAAAACAGCACACACATTATCACTAAAATAATGTACACAATATTACTAAATTAGTATAAACACCTTACTGTTAAATTGCATTAACACATTATCGATAACATTACGTAAAAACAATATCATTAAAAAACACATATAATATTGCTAAATTAGTGTAAAAACTATTGATAAAATTCCAGTAACATAAAATTGCTAAAATAACAAACACAATATTGCTAAAATAATGTAAACAAAATATTATTAAAATAACAAACACAATGTGACAAAAAATGTAAATATGATATTGATAAACACAATATTACAAAAAACTAAACATAATATCGCTGTATGTAATCACAATGTTGCTAAAATAGCTAAATATTATTATAAAACAATCAATATATTACTGTAAAGAGCTTATAGTTAAAATGACTAACACAATATTTTTTAAAACCACAAGATCATTAAAATGACCAACACACCATTAAACTAATGTAAATACATCTCTAAAATAACATGAAATTTATAGCATAAAAATAATGTAAACAAAATAATGTAAACACAATTTTAGAAAAATGTTGTTACTATTATTGTTTAAATAATATAAACAGAGTATCGCTAAAATAGCAAAACGTCACACACAAAAACAATAGCAGATCAGAGCGTTGCTAAATTAATGTAAACATAAAAATAATAATGAATAGTAGAGCTGCAACAACTAATCGATAAAATTGATAATAATAATAAATTCAAGGAATCTCATTATCTATTAGCTGGTCTGCGAGCGGCACATTTCGTTACTTCTGTTCGGAAATCACACTCTGGAGAGTAAATTATAAACTTGTGTCCAAAATGTCCTATACACTTACACTATGCACTACCCGGCTAGTCCAGTGTTTCTCAACCGGGTCCGCGGATCCCTAGTGGTTAGTGGTGTAATTGCAGGAGGTCCGTATGAAAGTTTTAAAAATGTTTAAACAATATGATGTATATATTTTCTGTTAAATGTATAAAAATATATTCAAATGAGATGTTTTACAATTAATCAATTTGGTTATTCACAAATATCGTTCATTGATGGATTTATTTAAAATGTATTTACAAATGAAATGAAAATTTGCAAAAACCTATGAGTGGTTGAAAAGTTCAGTGTTGCATTGATTGATAAAATTAACAAAGGGTAATTCAGAGAGTCTAATTAAATGTCACACAGTAATAAAATTTAAAAAATAAAATCTTAAAATGTTTTGTTTAAATTTTCATGTTAATATTATTCATGTTAATAAAATAAAGAAGCATATATAGAAATGACTGTTAAATATATAGCCTATAATCGTTGTGGAGTGAGGGGTTCCCTGTGGATTGTTGGAAATATGCTAGGGGTCCAAAGCACACAAAACGTTGAGATCCACTGGTCTAGTGTATGAATTTTAGAAAGGTAATATCATCTCAAATGGAACACATTAGTTTTTTACTAACCTGAAAGTTAACCCCCATCCGATTAATCGATAAAATAATTGACTATGAAAATAATCGTTATTTGCAGCCCTAATGAATAGTGAAATTATCAATAAAATTGCAGGTTAAAACATGACCCCTGGTTCTGATGAGATGTTTAAACTGATGCGTGGTGACGATTAGGTCCTGATCTGGTGGTTTTGTCCCTCAGATGGCGGTGTTTGTGTATTATGGGCTCCTACTGGACCGCTGGGTTCTGCAGGTTTCGTCTCCGTCCTTCCTGAAGAGCCCTCTGCCCTACCACCCTCAGCGTAGAGCACAGGCCTGCCGCTACTTCAGCTACATCTTCATGCACGCTGGGTGGGTCATAGCCTTAGCCACTGCTAACCCATGCTAGCATGATTCACTGGTTTTAGCCTTGGTTAAAGCTCACTGTTCTATTAACTCATCAATTCAGTTCAAACCCTTTGCTAGTATCCATGTTAGCATTACTTCTACTCTCGCTCCCTCTCTCTCTCGCACTCTCCCTCTCTCTCTTTCTCGCTATTCCATGCTAACACATAGCCTAGCCCGCAGAAACCCATGCTAGTAACACAGGGACTCTTATCTATTCCTTGCTAACCCTTGTCTGCATTGACTAGCCCACACAAACCAAAGCTAGTAGCCCATGAACACTACTCTAGCCCTATGATTGTAGAAGTTAGTCTTGGCTAGCCCACAGAAGCCTATGCTAATAGCTCTGTGACTCTCTATATTCCATAATTACCCTTGTTTTCCTCAGCTAGCCTAAAGGAACCTATGCTATAAGCACATGGAGACTCATTCAATTCAATTCAATTTATATATGAAGCACATTTAATTACAACACATTGTTCTAAATTGCTGTACAGATTCAACAAATAAAACAACAAATCCACTAAACAACCAATCAATGGTAAAATTCACGAATATCAAATGCTAAAAAATAGGGGGACACATCATCGGCAATGGCGAATGAGAACACATCAGGTCAGTCGCCCGTTCACCGGCAGATCCACTCCGCATTTTGTTCAGCTTTGAAGACAGTATGGCCATTAGCTGCCAACACGACTTGTTTCCATCCACATGAGGATTGTTCAGCAAGAGTCAGTGAAGCCATACAATGAAACCAATCTCAAATAAAAATATATTAAACTCCTTAAAATCACCTTAAAATTCTAAAAAACCTGGGGAGTAGTAGCAGTCAAGCATGACAGCGTTCACTCCCGGAAGTGATCGAAATCGTTATAAATTGTAAAACAAAAAATCAGAAGCTCATGGTAACACTGCCTAGTCCACAGAAATCCATGCTAGTAACTCAGCGGCACTCTCTATTCCATGGTAACCCTTGCCCATGCACACACATGCTAGTACCTCAGTTGTCTAAGTCATACCTAAGTCATGTTATCCCATGTTAGCTTTGGCTAGTGCACGGAAACATACGCTAGTAGCAAAGGATCTCTCTCTATTCCATGCCAATCCTTGGTAGATTTAGATGACATGTTTTTTAATGTCAGATAAGTGCTAGCATAATAAATGGATGGTAATGTAGCTAGCTATTTTGTGAATGCTTTTCATCCTGTGTGTGTGTGTGTGTGTGTGTTAGCATCGAGCACCTGGGCCTAAACATGGCCATGCAGCTGCTGGTTGGTGTTCCTCTGGAGATGGTTCACGGAGCCGCCAGGATCGGCCTCATCTACGCGTGTGGTGTTCTTGCAGGTGATGGTGCAGTGCGCCCTTCATATTATTAATAGGTTATTATTAATTAAGTTTATATTAACCTGCTCGTTATCGGTTCTATAGTAACAGATCATTTACATGAACTTCACATATGGATGCTCTACATAAACAGATTTAAATAACGTTTGTTTATATATATATATGTGTATATGTGTGTGTGAGGAGTCCAAGTTGCCAAACACCTGGAGTGAAATTTTAACACAGAAAACGTGGCTTTTCTCCTGTGTAAGGTCATTTTGTCCTGACCTGATTGAGATTGATTCACAATGTTGAGTTGAGCTGATGAGGAGTAAATACTAAATGATCCAATTTGATGCCCCATACACACTCACACACACACACACACACACACACACACACACACACACACACACACACACACAGATGCTTCAGTTCTAAGAAACAGACTGGGGGATATCTTTCTATTTGGTTCAAGACATTCCAGAAATTCATGAGAAATTCGTTGTGTGTGTGTGTGTGTGTGTGTGTGTTGAGGGGGTGGTGCTTATAGGAAGGTGATTTGGACTGGAAAATTTCCTTCTCCCGGATTATATTAGCAGCTAGTGTCATGGTGTGTGTGTGTGTGTGTATGTATGTATATGTAAGGGAGAGAGCGTGAGAGATCAGTGCCCTAAGGCCATAGTTGTAGCACTAATGTATCATGGGAGTCGGTTCATAATCAAGGGTCACATGTGCGCGTGCACACACACATACATCTTCAGGTCAATCTCTGATTGAAATTAGGGGCGTCATAAATCAGTTTGCAGACTGCCATATGGTGTGTGTGTGTGTGTGTGTGTGTGTGTGTGCGACTGCTGAGGATCCTGTTGTGTTAATGAGAAATCGACCTTTGCATTTAGAAGTGTGTGTGTGTGTGTTTGCTTGCTGTTTTTCAACATAGGAAGCTGAACAAATGATATATTCACTGCTCAAATAGTGAAAGTTGTGTGAACACTGTTGCTAGGCAACTGGGAAATATGGAGGGTGAACATAAGCTAGCTAATCTCTAAGGCTAATCATTTAGCTAGCTAATATGTCACTTAACGTGTTCTATACTGTCTGTGTAAAGACACTGTGTGAGTGGAAATGAGACAGGGCCATCTGGGACATCAACATTTACCTCAGACGTATTCATATATTACTAATAAAAGAAAAGAAAAGAAAAAAAAGACACTGTGTGATTAAAATTATGATTTAGGTAGCTACCATGTAGCTGTTAAGTATTTTATAGGCAGTGTAAAGACAGTGACAGTGGACATGAAACAGAACCATCCAGAACATCAACATTAACCTCAGATATTTGGTAAATTGCAGTGCAACACTGCTGTATTGTTGACAGTTTTTTAGAAACCTAAATATCATGATACATAGACATGTCACCTATCATTATTTGGTATGATCTGATTTTTTACCCATATACCGCTCTTGTACTGCTCCTGACTGTATATATAGGATGAGTTGTGAGCCGTTTAAGGCGTAGTGTCACCTCTGTAGTGTTCGATGTGCAAACACAGGACAAGCGTTACAGGTAATTGTCCCTACACAGAGACAGTAATGTCGGTTATTACTGTCACCACGCACTCAGTGTTGGTACACTGTAAAGGTTTAATGCATGGAGCCTTGCAGCTGTGTGTACGTCTGTCTGTATATCTGTCCTCATGTGTGTGATTAAGCCATATAATCATGTGATTTAAGAGACCGTGTAATTACAGGCAGTGTGATTCTGCTTTCATCTCTGTGTGAAACCCCAGACACTGTCAGAACAGATTTATTTTTTACGTCTCACAAAAAACGTTTACACCTAATTTTTTTACACAATGAATTCAACCGTTAATTAGAAGTCCTGTATGTAATCATTAAAAAAAATGCACTTACACATCTACTCTGCACACTTTGCTTCTTCTAGTACTCAATTAAAGATCTTGTATAGTAGCACTACTTGTATTGTTCTCTGCTTGATATCACTTTGCTTGTATCTCTCATTTGTAAGTCGCTTTTTATAAAAGCGTCTGCTAAGTGAATAAATGTAAATGTAAATGTAATCCTTGGCCATACAAACCTCAGCGACCCTTACCAGGAAGTTAGAAAGTTGTCATGTTGATGAACATGGTCTCTCTAACCTCCATACCCCCCAACCCTCCCCCAAGCTTCATACTCGTACCCTTCTTGCTTGCACTCACACATGAACGTTGTGTTTTGTACGATCCCAGTCCTGAAGGGATCTAGTCTTTAATAGATGCCAAAATACAAATATAAAGCGTATCTCCTATTCGTATCTATATTTATCTTAGTTTAGAACACATGATCTGTTTAATCCAGAGTCAGTTACATCCTTGTGTAAGTTGTGTAGAAGCAGCAGTTTTGTCAGCCATTTGCCGGACAGAAGCAGGTCGAGAGAAAAACACGATGCTGCCGAAAAGTTCAGAGCTGATTTAGCTGCTCAGCAGACACCTGGCACTGTTACTCTGATGCAGATCTGACTGCTGATAAAGCACTGAAATGGAACAGAGACACAGACACACACAACCATTTTACCTGTACTTTCTTTATAAGTGAACTTTGTGAATATTAGTGAGTCATATTGCTAATGCTGAGCTCGCTCTCTCTCTCTCTCTCTCTCTCTCTCTCTCTCTCTCTCTCTGCAGGTTCTCTGGTCGTGTCTGTGGTAGACATGGCTGCCCCTGTAGTCGGGTCATCAGGAGGAGTTTATGCCCTCGTCTCCGCCCACCTTGCCAACGTCGTCATGGTAAACGCACGCATACAGGTGTAATGTGTGTTCTGTTTCAAAGTAGTGCGTGGCGTTCGATGTTTATCAAATTCACCTACTTACAGGTAGTACAGAATAGCATAGCATGGTATATGTATAAAGAAGTGTGTTTATGTACGATGAGATTTAGATTGCATATACACTTTGCACCTGCATTGTTGTAAAAAAAAAAAAAACAGAAACAGGTGTAAAAACACACACTCGCACACACATACATACACATCTGATCAGATCAGACGAGCCCAGGAGCCTCCACAGGTCGTCTGACACAGTGTGATTGGATTTCATGTGGATGGAAACACAGTCAGTACTGTGTTCACATCAGGTTGGCACTGGGCAGAAATGATGTTTGTGTGTGTGTGTATGTGTGTGTAGTGTCAGACAGTCTTGAGCATGTGAGATCTAAACCATGGAGGTTCTTGCACCACACACATTCCAGCATAGTAACACTCGCTGTCCCCAGAGAGAGAGAGAAAGAGAGAGAGAGAGAGAGAGAGAGAGAATGCATTTGTACCTGTGTTTGACAGCTGTGTTTGTAATCCAGAACACATCAGTCATACTGTTGTCACTGCTGTCTCCTCACCTTTCCCATGATGCCCTGGGCTCTGACCTTGCAGGAACAGCCTTTTAAAAGCTCGATCACATTCATTAATTATTAACACACTCGTTTTCTCTCTCACTATTCAGCGTTTCTCTCTCTCTCTCACACACACACACACGGACACACACACACATTGTATCAGCCAGTATGTGTGATCAGGGCTCAGGTTACTTACTGCACCTCAGAAACTGATCCAGGATCAGTTCTTTATTTTGTGTTATTCAGTGTATAAAATGTAATGGGTGATCTCAGTGCTGGTTCTGGATCAGTTCAGGTGCACTGAGGGTGAGTCAGCAGGTCATAGAGAGAGAGAGCTGTTCATGTAGATACGCAGTGACTGAGTGCCAAAAAACAGCTTGCAAATTTCTACAGCAAACTCTTTCATAATGCAGGGACATCTGTATCTATATCCATCTGTTGCTCCGCACACATACTGCACAAGTATTGACTCCCCTCTAACCCAATCCTAAATCTGGTGCAACCAACTTCCATATTGTCTTATAGTAATTTATTCTAAGACTAATTTATGGTTATTAAAAAATACAAAATATAAAAGTATTATGCAACTTTTTAAAATGTACTTAAAATTGTATAATTATATAAAAATAATCATATTTTTAAAAAAATATGCAGAATAAAAGAAATCATAAAACTGATTTACAGATCTTTTTGATCAAGGTTTCTTAATTAACATTTTCCAACTCAAACATATACAGCAAATAAACAAAACAAAACAACCCCCCCTCCCCCCAGTGCCAGACACAAAACATACATAATACAAATTACAAAGCCAGACCACCATAGAAAAGATGAGAGCAAAAGAAACAAAATCATAGATAATTAACACATAATACTGTCAGCATCCACGTCCCTAACAAAGAACAGAAAAGGTTGCCAGATTTTGTAAAAATTTCCCAGTCGCTCCCCTGGCAGTGTACCTAATCTTTTCCAATTTAAGATGACACATGATGTCCCTGACCCAGTGTCCATACACTGGTGGAGCAGGATCCTTCCATCTAAACAATATTAATCTCCTGGAAAGGAGAGTACAGAAGTACATCATGCTGGTCTCATACCGTCTAAAAGGAGAATTCTCCGGGGTCACCCCAAACAGTGCAATAAGAGGGGACGGCTGTACTACACTTCCCAATATCTTAGTAAAGGTATCAAATATAGATTGCCAGAATGTGTACAGCTTCGGAAAATTCCAGAACATATGCAACAGAGTTGCTTGGGCCTGTCTGCATCGAACACATGTGGGGTCAATGCCGGAATTAATATTTCAGAGTCTAGTTTTGGACCAATGCAGCCGGTGAACAATTTTAAATTGGACAACCGCATGTCTGAGACATATGGAGGTGGAGAAAATCCCCTCGATTACCTTGCACCAATCAGTGTCAGAACTTGATTCGCCCAGGTCCATCTCCCATTTACTCTTGAGATCAAGTGACGACAAATCATGCATGCTGAGTAGGTCGTAGATAGCCCTTATTGTCTGTTTCCTAGCCAGTTTACATTTAAAAACTGCATTTAATAGAGAATCGGAAGGGCACAATGGGAAGGTGTCCGAATTTAAGGCCACAAAGCTTCTAAGATGCAAATATTTATAAAAATGTGATCTGGGAATGTCATATTTCTTCATTAGCTGCGCAAACGAACCAAAAACGCCCTCAAAATAGAGGTCAGACAGTAAGACAGCCCCCTTATTAGACCAAGTAACAAAAGACTTATCCATCAAAGATGGGATAAACAGATGATTGTTTGCAATTGGCCCCATGAGTGACAAGCCCCCAAGAGAGAAAGATCTTCTAAACTGATTCCAAATTTTGATTGAGTGTATAACAACTGGATTAGAGGTAAAGCTAGACAGAGATTGTGCAAATGGTAACTTAGCACACAGTAGGGCCGCCGGGGAGGTGGACGCAATAGACGCCCCCTCCATAATTGTCCATACAAGGGCTGCCGCACTCTCCCCCATCCAGTACAACAGTGATCTTATATAAGCCGCCCAGTAATAGTACATGAAGGTTGGGAGTGCCATCCCTCCCTTCACTTGAGGTCTCTGCAATATATGCCTTTTGATCTGTGGTGGCTTTTTGTTCCAGATGAAGGATGATAACTGATTGTTCAGTTTCGAAAAGAAGGACTTGGTAAGAAACAGTGGGAAACACTGAAAAACATATAAAAAATTTAGGCAGCACATTCATCTTTATACTATTGATTCTGCCCCCCAAGGAGATGCAGGGAGTCCCACTGCTCTATATCTTGCCTCAGATTGACAATAGGGGGCTGATAATTAGCAAGGTATAGATCTTTATCTCTGGGACAGACCTGGAAAGCCCAAACGGGTAGTGCGGGTGAACTGGGAACGTCTGGAGGAGGCCCCTGTCCATGAGATCTTCAACTCACACCTCCGGCTGAATTTTTCTCGCATCCCTGTGGAGGTTGGGGGCATTGAACCTGAGTGGGCAATGTTCAAAGCCTCCATTGCTGAAGCTGCGGCAGAGAGCTGTGGTCTCAAGGTCTTAGGTGCCTCAAGGG
>JAFFST010046535.1:296923-314925 GCA_022414735.1 Noturus placidus | reverse complement strand
GATCGGTTCGCAGCAGAGTGTGAAGCGGCTGGGATGAGGATTAGCACCTCTAAATCTGAGGCCATGGTTCTCAGTAGGAAACCGATGGAGTGCCTACTCCGGGTAGGGAATGAGAACATAACCCAACTGAAGGAGTTTAAGTACCTCGGGGTCTTGTTCACGAGTGAGGGGACATGGGAGCGGGAAATTGGCCGGAGAATCGGAGCAGCAGGTGCAGTATTGCAATCGCTTTACCGTACCGTTGTGACGAAAAGAGAGTTAAGCCAGAAGGCAAAACTCTCGATCTACCGGGCAATTTTCGTTCCTACCCTCACCTATGGTCATATTGAAGAGGCGTCGGACGTTGAATAAAGAGTATCTATTCTTAATAAAGCCTGTTTGGTCCGGTGATGTAATGGATAGAAGAACTCCCTCCAAGCGACGTGCCAAAGTTTTAGCTAGGACTTTAACATCGGTATTTAATAAAGAAATTGGACGGTAAGAGCTGCACTCAAGAGGCCTCTTATCCTTCTTAAGGAGTAAGGAGATAACTGCTAAACGCATAGTAGATGGCAGGGCTCTCAAGGAGAGCGACTCTTTAAAAACTGACAATAACAAAGGGGAGAGCTGCTTTGAAAACTTTCTATAGAAATTGGCTGGATAGCTATCCGGTCCTGGGGACTTGCCGTTGGAACCAGTGGAACTACGGGGATCCTAGAACGACAGCAGATGAGCCACAACACGGATGCCTGGCAAATTAAACACAATAAATGACAAAGTATGGCACACCTTCCCATTAACCCCACCCCCACCCAGCCCCCACAGCACCTACAGGAACAAGGTGCTCCCCATTCCCTCCCAAAGCAAATCCGCACATTCAGTGCTTGTGTGGAGGAACTCTATAGAGCCTAATGTTCGAGCTACCCCCAAACCCCTGGTATGAAAAGAAAATTGAAAAGTGCATCCTATCACAGTGTAGAATCACACCCCCTATCACAGCGTATATCACAGAAAATAAAACAGCGTTGTTGATCATCCTCCTTGTCAGAGTAAAAGTCTGGTCGAACAGTTATTATCCAGTCCGAGTTCAGAAACGATGAATTAGCCTGCCCAATGTAACTCACTCAGGTTTCCCATCTTTCCTCACAGGATCCAGGCTTCTATGAGAGAGGTCCACAAGCACATCTCTATCCAGCTGTAGTGTCTCTCTCAGTAGCTCCGAGACCGATTTTATGGAACGGGATCCATTAGTTTCCGCCACCCCCAGAATTCTTATATTGCATCTCCTCAGTCTGCCCTCCATATCCTCACATTTATTTCTGAGTCCATTCATCTCCACTGCTAGGTCCTTCACCGTATTCTGTAGAGCTGCCACTTCATCCGAACAGGTCGTTAGCCCACCTTCCAACTCTATGATAGTGGTTTTCACTTGGTTGATTTCGGAGCGCATGGAGGCCATATTGTTTTTTATCTCCGCTTTCACCGCTTGCAACTCGCTTTTAAGAAAGTCGAAACTTTCCACAGGTGCGCTTCTCAACTCCGTCTTTATAACCGACGCAATTTCGGCCCTTAGCGAAAGCAGGATATCCGCTTTCCAGGATTCAGAGTCCAACTCCTGGCTGTTCGGCCGAAGTGAGGGCTCTGAGCCTGGTGAGGCGGCGGAACTCGCGGCTGAAGCATTGCTGGGTCTAGACTTGGCTGACTCGGTGAATTTATATTTCCGCAAGTTAGCTGCCATTTTTCCACAAATAAACACGCAATCAGATTATGAAAGTATGTTAGAAACCGGGTTTGTTAGTATTCAACTCTGAAAAAGGCTTATTAACTTAAAAAAAACAGAAGTTTGACGGGAGCTCAAACTAAACCAACCTACTCCATGTCCCGCTCGACCATGATTTACAGATCTTAATAGAATACTATAAATTACAGAATTTAAAAGAATGTAAAACTGAAGAATGTGAACCAAGCTTAAAGAAATTACAGAAAAGGGCATTTTAAAACACTGATTTACTGATATCATTTCAGAAAACCAATTTTCCATGCTATTACTGTACAATGAAAGTCTCAAATGAAGATATGACCCTTAAAATGACACTTCATTTTTATCCATTTAACTCAAATTATTTCCACAGAATTTCTCTCTTCCCCTCGCTCACACTGATCAGTGTAATTTATTGGTATGAATGAAGATATCTCTCTCACTCTCTCTCTCTCTCACTCTCTCGCGCTCTCTCTGTGTAGAACTGATCTCTCACACTGATCAGTGTAATTTATTGGTATGAATGAAGATATCTCTCTCTCTCTCTCTCTCTCTCTCACTCTCTCGCGCTCTCTCTCTCTGTGTAGAACTGGTCGGGGATGAAGTGTCAGTTTAAGTTGTTCCGGATGGCGATGGCACTGGTGTGCAGTAAGTTGTTTTTAAAAACCTCAAAAAAATGTTAATGATTAAAACCTGAGCATGTTCTTGCATCATCAAATATAAGAGCCAGTCATGTTTTAATATGCAGATACAGGACATGTAAAACTGCGAGGGGGCAAGGCATGTAGAGTTGGCATCTGTAGAATACCATTTATTATTATTATTATTATTATTATTATTATTATTATTAATAGTAGTAGTAGTAGTACATTTACATTTATTCACTTGCAGAGAGTAGAGGTGTAAGTGCAAATTTTTATTTATTTATTTTTAGTAGTAGTAGTAGTAGCAGTTAGAGATGTAACAGTATGAAAATTTGATATCATGGTTATCAGTATTATTGATAGAATGTTCTGAAAAAGTTCAAAAAGTACTGATACACACACTGAAATCGATTAAACAGTATTTATATTTGACTATGAAGTGATTGATGGTTGTCACTAGGCTTGCTGCAATTCTTTAGTACAGTTAGAAAACATGGCAGAGGACAGTGGCAACGCTCGGGATATTGCCCAACCTTCCAAGAGGACCAAATTTGAAGTGTGTTCATATTCTGTATTTTATAAAAATGCTGAGGGAAACATAATGGAAGATGCTAACCCTGTCTGCAAAGCTTGTTGAAAGAAAGTTGCTGTGAAAGGGGGCTTTGGCCCCTTTTGCTTTCTAATTAGTGACAATTTCGGGGGCAGCAGTTGCTTGAATGGTGGGTTCATTATTATTCTTAATGAAAAACACAACAACAAAACAGTGCAATGACAAACTTGCTTATATTAAACCAAATATTCCATCTTGTCAGTCAGCTCGCCTCACTCGTCCCGTCAGTCAGCTCGCCTCACTCGTCCCGTCAGTCAGCTTCCTTATTCAGCTCATGCCGAATTGTGCAGACGCGTTTCCTTTTGAATTGTAGTGTTTTTTCACACTCAAAAAACAGTGTTGCATGCTGTATCTGCGTCAGACTCATGCTGGGTGTGTGGGGACAGCATTTACTGCGGGGTTTACAAATCACGATAATCACGGTTTTAATGATAATTAAATGTGACACGGTAATACTAATAGTCAGGGAATTTCATTGTGGTTTATTGTGAAAACAGTAACCATTTCATCCCTAGTAGCAGAAGTAGTTGTAGTGATGTTGTTGTTGTTTATTATTATTATTATTATTATTATTATTATTATTATTATTATTATCCTACAGCACTGCTGAGTTCTGGATTGTGATTCATCAGAAAGTGTTGATTAATTCTCTATAACAGCAACTCTTGACCGTAGCGCAGGTTTATATCAATGCACTCGCTCTAATACGTTCTCGTATTTGTAGTAACATCGTGTAACGAGAAATGTGTTTATGTAACATTTATGGAAGGAGTCTCCAGTGTCAGAGGTAAAGCTGTAGCCTTAATTTTTATGACATCTTTAAGACAGAGGAGTTTACGCTTCTTTGTGGTTTCTCTGTAACGTGTAACATGCTGCGTTTTTTTTTTTGTCTTATTAACTTGAAGAGAGAGAATAAAGAAAGGCTAGGCTGGTGAGGGAACAAGTGTTGATAGCTACTGTAACGTAAGTGACAACAGGAACTGACTTGTTTAATGACCATTAAATGTACCTATAAACAGGGGAAAAAGCACGATGCACCATCCTTTAATAAATGATCAATTGTAATGGTTGGTGAGTTGCTGTGACGTAAGAGGTATAAAACACTTAGGGACGTGCTGTTACAGGAAAATAATCAACTTCAGGGTGGTAACAATAACACCGCTTCATCACACAGTAGTATTGTCTCTGATTGTCCTGCAGTGAGTGTGGAGTTTGGCCGTGCTGTGTGGTTGAGGTTTTACCCCCCGGCCGTGCCCCCATGCCCTAACCCGAGTTTCTGTGCCCACCTGGGCGGGGTGGCGGTGGGCCTGACACTGGGTGTGGTCGTGCTGCAGAACTACGAGCAGCGGCTGCATGAGCAGTTCCTCTTCTGGATCTTCATCAGCATCTATGGCCTCTTCGTCCTCTTCGGGATCTTCTGGAACATCTTCGCTTATAGCCTGCTGGACGTCAAACTCCCGCCGGCACCATGACCAGCGTGCGTGTGTGTGTGTGTGCGTGGAGTTCACCATAACCTTTAATCTTTGACTGTTTGACCAAATGCTAAGTACCTCACTCCAAGCGTGCGTGCGTGTGTGTGTGTGTGTGTGTGTGTGTTTTAGTGCCTAAACTGCTTCATCATCGTTGCTGTGTGCCATCCAAGAAAAAAAGAAGAGATGCAGCAGAACAGAATATGAAAGCAAAAAACAAATGAAGCGACAAACACAGTAATCTAATCCAAATACATTAAAGTGACAGCGAGCTAAGCTAATCATGCTAATGTGGCTAACAGTGAAATAGCGCTAAGATGGTGAACCAAGAATTAATTAGCAATGATCGGTGGGAAAATCATTGATTTTGGAGGTAATATTAACTGGATAATTCGAGGTTCTTTTGGGCCTGTTAATGACAAAATTCTGGTATGGACACTACTTAATAATTAGCAGAGGGCAGTCAAGTGAGACTATCGCCCGTGTTGTTTAAGCTTCCAAGGTTTTCAAGTTCATTAGACTAAAATTTATCAATGAACTGCTGGAAAAAAGTGAATTAAAAATTTGACCTCGTAATGTACCGTTACATTTTTATGTCTTCATATTTTCACACTAGCCTGTTGTTGTCTTGTTTTTATCTTTACAACAATACATGAAGGGATACACCAAGCTTATTAACAAAAAAATACAGTTACCATAGTGAACAGAAATCACTAAATTGTAGCCAAATTGAAATCTCTGTTCTTGACACGACTGCAATGATGCAGCTACGTTTACGCTGACATTTTCCTATTAGTAAAAAAAAACTCTTGTACGATTTACAATAAGTGACAGTGACTGTACGTTTCCTGTATAATGTCACTACAGCAGCATTTGTGTTTCACTTCTCGATTTTATGCTAATTAATTATGATGTGACATAACAGTACAACAGTTTAATCTTTAAGTACAATTGAAACTTTTAATCAGGTGTTCTTTATTAAACTATACAGTGTACTGTATGCTATTTGGCTGCATTTTTTTTTGTCACTGAAATCTAGCTTTACATATCACACCCACAAGCGACAAACTAGACACAACATCAGAGACTTGTGATGTGTACAACTATAAATTTCATAACCTTTACAGTTTCTACAAATTTCAATAAAGCACACGCTTAGGAAGCTATCATAAGAGTTTGGGTCATGATGTCATATCAAAATGACATGTTATGTCAGTAGTAACAATTGCTAAGAAAAATCAAGCTTTTGTTTTTCCCGACTTTGGAGATCGAAATTTGTGTAATTCAGTATTTTCAGAGAGTTGAATACAACATTGTTAATTGCTAACGGAAATGTAGCTAATGTTAACATAATGTTATACCAGTATTAATGATTTTATTTGAAATCGGGAAAAAGTCTCATTTATTCAAATAGTTTTCATCATACTGGTTCATATAGTTATCACAGTACGGTGTTATTATATCGTTAGAATGTTAGAATGGATGCTAGAATGAATAATTATGATTAGCATAGTGGGTCCATCATGCTAACTAGCATCTGTTGACCTGTATTCACTGTTAGCTCATTAGCATGTTTGAATTAAAGATCATAGTGCTGCTATCAGTTTCGAGAGTTTTGCCTGTTAGCTCTCAGCTGGACGATTTCTGAACTGAAACTGTCCAGAGATCAGACAGTAAACTTGCTCAGCGTTCCTTCGTTCACATTTTAATACAGTTAGCGGGTGTTTCTGTTATATTTTTTTATAAGTGATAACAGCCTGATGAGAGAGGAGAACGTGCTAATTTTTCTTAACAAAAATTATGAATCATCTCCTGCTCAGCTCGTCACAGTTCTAATAAACGGATGTGAGTTTGAAAGAAATCCGTTGTTTGTTTGCGCTACTGATGCTATTTACCAGCAGCACACTGGATTAAAAAAAATATTTAAGTATAAAATGTAATATGGCGTGAAATAGACATGTATTTATAGCTGTAGCTTTGTGTCAGACACTGGACTAATCGGTTGTGTGTGTATGATGATGCTAATGAAGTGTGTGTGTGTGTGTTTATCTAGACGGTGCTAGTGTCCATATGAACTGAATGTTTCCATTAGGTGTGTGCCGATATTTTACTTTCATGGTGTGATAATCACGGTTTACGGTATTATCCTGGTATTGAATCAAAGAAATGCTTCAGATTTGAACCAAAATAAAAGTTCCATGACATTAGTGTTTTTTTTTAACATAGTAGCTTAGCTAACATTAGTGCGAGGCTAGTATTTTTTTTCTAAGCCACACAGTGAGCTGAAAGAAATGAAAAGAAAAGCTTATGGTGATCAACTTTGCAGTTGGCTAATCACATTTTGACCTGCTAGCTGATTATCGGCACACGCCTAGCGTCGAGTTTAGTGACTGTTCTAAAATCAGCTCGTTTTTTGGTCTATGCACAAACGTTCAGAACATCAGCAAGCTAAAACCGATACCAGATAAATTATAATAGTGTTGTACAGTTCGGACATGGCTAATGGCTAATAACACATGACCTGAACTATTTAACACACTGATACAGCAAGTACTGACCTCCTGCTACCATGCTCTCTCTCTTCACAACACAAGTCCAGCATTTTAATTGTTTAACGTAAATGTCTAAGCTATTTTCTTTTTCGTTTTAATGCCAGTCAAGTGTGTTAGTCGCTAAGTTGCGATTGGAGGCTGTGCGGCTAATGCAGAGCTAATAGCTCACTCAGAATATTTTACCGTGTTCATATTTTGTAGATTTGGTGTGTAAATATGGGAATCATTAAACAGTTTTATGATTGAAATGGAAAAAAGGGTTCCTGGGATTTTTATTTTGTGTGTGTGAACCTGATTTGCTAGCAACCATGACACAGCAAAAAAAAAAATGAAATCATTATTAAATATGTACAGTATATATAAACACAGCCTTTGAATAATTTATTCATTTGCTTATTTATTTGCTCGTTTATTTACAAGGAATTTACCGTCAGATTAAAGATTTATAAAAAAAAAAAACTACAAATAAAAAACATTTATTGGAATTCATCTTAGATGTACTTAAGATAGTTTTTCAACACACATTCTTTGTTTAATTAAAAGCATTTTTCCCTTATATTAAATATTAACGATAAACCTAATAAATAAATATATATATATATATATATATATATATATATTTTTTTTTTTTTACTAAGCGGACCAATAGCACACTCTGCTGCTGAATACGTTCAGGCCCAGCTGTCCTTGAGCATGCGTGGTATAAACACCGGAAGTGTATTGTGATGCAGCACAGAGAGCATCGCGCCATTTTATCCAATAGCAGAGTGGTGAACAAAGTACGTTTTCTTTTAGCGTGAATTAGATTTTTGTAGTTTTATAACAGAAATGGGAAGAAAGAAGAAGAAGCAGCTTAAACCGTGGTGTTGGTATCCTTTTTAACTTGCTTTGCGACTTAAAAACAGCGAAGTTAGCGAAATATCTTCTTAGCTAGTGAGGCTGCATCCCGAATGTCGACTTGATAGTCATGTAGTGCACTACGTAGGGGGCATGCGCCATTCTTTTAAACCTTGTGTATTGCACTTAAGTAGAAAGCATAGGCCAATTTTGGGATACAGCTCAAGCTAATGCACAGCTCAAGTCTTTTGAAAACGGGCTAGCTAGCAGGTAACAGTACTTCGTGTAGTTATTTGCTTGCCTTTATAGTGATATAAATCGGCACAACTTTGTCTGAATAATTATGTATTTTAAATACTAACCGTGTATAGAAGCTCTCTATGTGACTTCAGTTATTTAAAGTCGCCTTAATTCGTCAGGAGAATACAAGATATGAAGGCTAACGAATGTGTGTTATATGTGTGTTACAGTTCAAGTTTCAGTTCTCCAAAATGTTTGTTTAATTTCTGTAATCTCTGTCGTTATGTTTCTACAGTTAACTACAGCCAGACTTAATTGCAGTAAAAAAAAACAAACACTAAAACTAGAAACCTAAATGTTTTGTTTAACTCCGTGAATGATTGAGCGTGGGAGTGATGTGTCGTTTGCGACCGAGTCGACTCTTTGACCCGGACTCCGGGAGTCGAGTCGCAAAGTAAAATAAGATTTCGCGAAGCGATTAATGACATACAAAAATAACATTCACATTAAGAAAAATCACAACACTCATCTTGTCATATGAGAAAAGAATTAGCACGCTCAATGACCGTTTTGTGAGCCGAAAGAGTTGACTTTTGTTGATGAACCGAGACTATTGAACTGATTCACTCAAAAGAGCCGGAATTCCAAATCACTGTGTGATAGATAGATAGATAGATGTAGTAACAGTGGGGTTTTCTTTAGCAGGGTATTTCCTGACACATAAGTTTCCTGATATTACGTCTTTAAAGTAATGTTACTGCTACGTTTATAATGTTTGACAGATTAAGATGGGATACAAAAAAGATTAGTAAATATGGCACAGGTGCGAGTTTTTACTTTCTGTGGATTGTTGGGTGTTTTTATCCAGTCTGTGATCGATTATGCACCTTAATCTGATTGCACAAAGGTACTGCAACAGAGACTTTGATGATGAGAAGATTCTCATCCAACATCAGAAAGCAAAACATTTCAAATGTCACATATGTCACAAAAAGCTGTACACGGGACCTGGCCTGGCCATACACTGCATGCAGGTACGAGACGCACACTTGAGTTGACTTTTAATTCCACTCACGGATTTAAAAAAAAAATTGAATCAAAATTTTATTCCAGGTGCACAAGGAAACGATAGATGGCGTTCCAAATGCGATACCCGGCCGAACCGACATCGAGCTGGAGATCTACGGCATGGAAGGCATTCCGGAGAAAGACATGCAGGAGCGGAGACGGCAGCTGGAACAGAAATCTCAAGGTGGGAAATGAGAGAAGGTCTTTCCTTGTAATCACAAAGAGTAAAAGCTTATGAAAAGTAAATGTCCAGCTATATGCATCATTTGAGCCTCATTTATCAAGCCTCCATTTATTTAGCTGGAAAATGTATTTGTAACTGAGTCGTACGAACATTCACACAAGAAATGTTGTGTACACGAGTATCCAGTCAATTTGGGGCCACTTACAGATGAGCTTTGGAGTCTCAATCAAAAATACATCCTCATACTAGTTCACTCGGTCAGGGTCTAAGTTTCATTAATTAAAGAATATAAAAATAAAGAAAGCGAACTGAAACAAACCCATAAATTAAGACAAATAAAACGATTCATTCAAATAAGACAAAAAGAGATGGAGGTGTATGAACAGGATGGGCCTGTCTGTGTGCAGAGCCGTAAACAAATGCCTCAGCTGACTTAATATTTAAATGCTCCATTATTATTATCATTATTATTATTTCATGCTCCTAGCTATTTGTACACTTTACCTTTTATCGATTTTTGTGGATGTTACTATATGCAAAACGAGCTGTATCAGGACACACAAGTGCAAATAAGATCAGCATTTCCAAAACTGTTGTAACTCCAAAGGAAATTTGTATTTTGCTTACACATTCATGTACAACTTTACGGAAAGATTGCATAATGAGCCCCAAATTAATGTGTGTTTAAGCAGAAAGCCTGAAGAAGAAACAGAACCAGGATGACTCGGATGAGGACGATGATGAAGATGAAGCCGGTCCATCGCCATTTCAGCAGCCACCAGTCGCCCAGCCACAGACTGCCTACATGCCCCCGGCTAACTACTCCGGTGGGTCAGTCACACAGTCAGTGGTGTCTTCATGCAAATATCTGCATATCAATGCTCGATTTTATTTATTTATTTTTAACCAAATATAATTTGTTATTTATTGAGTGTAATTTTTGTGCTCTTTGCTTGTTAACACTGTGTGTGTTTTGTGTGTAGGTATGCCTCCTATGATGCCTGGTGTTCCACCAATGATGCCCGGAATGCCTGTAGTGATGCCCGGCATGCCACCTGGGTACATTTCTGTCTCTAATACACAATGGCTTATTCAGTTTGAATGCTTTTTTTTTTTTTACATGTATGTATTTAACGCTGGTGCAATACCAACAGTAGGAGGCAGTATAGCACTGTTTGACACTATCAACAACTGAATAAACCAAGTTAGTGTTTCTCTCAGATTTCATCCTTGTGTGCTGTTCTAGATAGTTAATGAGTGCTGTTGTCCTATTACCATTAATGTTTGAATTTTAAAGCCCTTTCGTGTAGTTTTTAAACTTGGCTAAAGGTCTGATTTTAGTGGATTAGTAAACACTTTTGAATATAAGCTTCTAGTTTTCGATGTGAGACACAGTAATGATGACAATCACGATGATGGTGGAAAGTTTTAAGAGCCCGGGCGGTGTGTGTAATGTTGCTGTGTTAAATGGTGAGGTTTTACAGTTCACAAGATGTTTGTAATTTCTAAACAGCCGCAACTCAAAGCAACATTTTTTTTTTTTTTATTGCTGGTTTGTTTGTTTTTGCACAGTGGACAGATCGATTGCAATAAAACATTTAATTGATCTTTTTGTTCTGAAATTCTGCTTCGATTACAAATTCTGTAGCATCGCTAGTTATTACATACTACCCGTTTCTTTTGTTACTGATCTCTTAACCCCTTGAATTTGTTCCTTTGACAGTATGATGCAGATGGGAGGGATGATGCCCCCAGGGCCCGGAGTGCCCCTCATGATGTCAGGAATGCCCCCAGGTAAGAAAGAGGTGTAATAATGCTGTTGTCCATTGTATTTAAAAAAAACAAAACCCTGATCTCCAGTATGGAAAAGTGCACTGTAACGCAATTGTCATTCAGCTCGGAATTCCAAGTCAGGAACTAACCTGATGGTGACTAACCAACATGGTGGCGCACAGTCAGCTTTCCCTTTGCATCATTTTATTTTTTAATAAAACTCAACTTGGATGAATATCATAAAATATGTTTTTGTAAGTTTAGATTTGTAACATAATTCTGTTGATTCGAGCCCAGGTTTTACAAATGCGATCAGAAAAAGTTGTTTTAGCGAACAAGATTAGCTGACCTGCCTTGTACTGCGTTTTTTACTGCTGCTAATAAATAAATGCAGAAAATGTACCGGACTGTGCATATGTTTTACAAGGAAATGCTGTAGTGCACAGATGCCTTCAAAAATAATGTCATTGAAGTTTTCTATGTTAAACACTATAAAGAGCATGGTCAGTATATGGTGTGATGACCCTTTTTGCTTTTAAACTAGTAGTCCCAAGTGCAATTATTGCAAAAAAAAAATTCTATTATGAGGAAATTACCTGGAAATTTGAGACTTTTTTTGGCTTGGGTAATTTGCATACATTTTTCTGTAACATTTAATTTTGTTCTGAAAAATTAATGTTTGGAAATCTAAAAAAAAAATAGGGTGCCTAAGACTTTAGCACAGTGCTGTAGATTCAAATAAAAATAACCTTTTGTGTTTGTAAATTTGTTAAGTTTAAAAAAAAAAATAAGAGTCTTGCTGTACAAGTACTTGCTCTGGGCAGCCATCTTTTCTTTCTTTTTTTTTTTTAAGCAAAAGCACTAGAAGGTGTTTAGATCGTACCTGGAGAAACGGTTGAAAGCTTGTGTTTGTGTTGCAGGAATGCCCCCTCATGTACCCCGTCCTGGGCTTCTGCCAATGGCTCAGGTACCTCCAGTAACGGCACCAGGTGTTCCACCCCGGCCTGCCGTGCCCGTCGCCTCGCCTGCTGCCTCCAAACCCCTCTTCCCTAGTGCTGCTCAGGTAACGAAATAATAAATATTTATTTAGATTAATTTGTTAAATGATGCATCAATAGAATTTGAGTTATATTTGGGGCGGCTGTGGCTCAGTCGGTAGAGCGGGTTGTCCACTAATCCACCAACCGTGGGGTTGGCGGTTCGAATCCCGGCCCGGGTGATCCCATGCCGAAGTGTCCTTGGGCAAGACACTGAACCCTAAGTTGCCCCCGATGGCAAGCTAGCACCTTGCATGGCAGCTCTGCTCCCATTGGTGTGTGAGTGTGCACTCATTAGTAAGTCGCTTGTAAATGTAAAAATGATATTTCTGTAAAGCTGCTTTGAGACAATGTCCATTGTAAAAAGCGCTATACAAATTGATAAATTAAATTAAATTAAATTTTATTGTCAAATAATTACAAATGCTTACATGCTGATAGTGTCGTAGAAACTAGAGGTCGATACTGAATGAAAACCTAACACTCAAAGTAAAATATTGCTGTATTTTATTACTGACTGTTTTAAATGAAATAAATCTATAAATATGAATATATTAATTATTAATAATTAATATTAAAGCAAAGAAAATGCTATTTAGGAATCAAAACTGGACCAAAAAGTAACACCCCTTTTTATAAATATAAATCGAGACATCCAAAAATGAGGGGGGACATTTCAAATAATGCAACAAAATTTGTCAGTGATGGTTTTTCGCCTCTTGAGGCTGATGTTGTTCTGTTTAATGACCGTGGACCCTTCTGAGCTGCTCCGCACCAGACGCAACCGAGAAACACTATTGGTGTGAAGTTGGCTGGTAACCAATAGCTCCTGCAATCAGTTATCGGTGACGATTAATCTGTCAACCTCTAATAGAAATGTCTTTAAATATTGCAATGTGGTTTTGTTTGTTGTGTGTTTGTACATTGTTTTAATTCCATTTTAAACGATCAAAATGTATTTATAAATGTTGTATCAGGATTGTGTTGAAAGTATCTGCACCCCTTTATGTCTCCAGGCTCAGCAGCCGGTGCCCACTAACACCGATCCTCCGAAAGCAACCTTCCCTGCCTATACCCATCCACCGTCGTCCTCTTCTTCCTCTACATCTTCCTCCTCTGTTTCTGCTAGTAGCACTGCGGCTAAACCGAACCCCCCAGCAGCCTCCGCTAAACCTGCTGCCCTCTCCAGCTCCAGTGCTACCAGTAAGTTGATGCACCCTGATGAGGATATCTCGCTGGTAAGTGCTCGGAGACGCTTCTCCCGATTTATCCCCCTTTTTATTCGACAGTAAGTAATGAAAACCGGATTTCTCTCTTTACACCGGCTCGGGTTAACGTTACACATTTTAATCTGTTAACTCTTGTTCGTGTGCATACGAGTTTCTTAGCTTTATTAGGAAAACGTTAGTGTGTTTAGATGTTTGATGTGTGTGTGGGGGGGGGGGTTTGGGATTTATTTATATATTTTTTAGTAGTAAGGAAGTAAATGAGTGTTTAGCATGTGCAGCGTGTGATTGTCGTCGTGTTTGTGTGTTACTCTCGGTGCAGGAGGAGAGGCGAGCTCAGCTGCCTAGGTATCAGAGGTTGATTCCTCCTCGTCCTGGGCTGACCGTAGCTCCTGCAGCACCCCCTGCTGCGCCAGCGGTTTTGGGCTCGTTACCTCCACAACAACCTCTTATCAGACACCCCATGCACAGTGAGTCACTCGTACACATCACAAACAAAATGTCATCCATACACCTATACACATACATTACATGGTTATCAATGTGCTTTATGTTCAGCAGAATAAAACAAGCTGATTTAATATTCAAATTAATTTCAAATCATTTGTATACCAAAAATTTTAAATAACACTAAAACAATAAAATAATTATTTAAACATTTAGAAAATAATTATATAATTACTATGTAATTTGACATTTAAAATAAAAAACCAGTTAGATTCTCTTTTGTCATCGTAGCGTGTAAGCCTGTCTTTTAGCACGGGCTAAAAAACCAAACTGCGGTCACACCCTTTTCACAGCTAAAATCGTACATCTCTACTTCAGAGCCCTTGTGTTAACAGTGAGTGTGACCAAACTGTACAGAACCAGTCCCGAGCTCTCAGTTCTGACCATCAACCTTCATATGAGAATTAACAGAATTAAAAGCATAAATTTATACAGTTAAAATCTATATCCTGAATTTATATATTTCTGTAAAGCTGCTTTGGGACAATGCCATTGTTAAAAATATTATAAAAATAAAATTAATTAATTAAATCAGACATATCTGATAATAAAATTTTCCTTTCATTTTTATGTATCTATTTATTTTTAAACTCTTGATCATGATGAAGAATTTGAAGACATGGTAACCTTTATTGTTCCCAGAGGAAATGTTTAGATTTTGTGTTAAAATAAAATAAAATGACTAAAACTAAATTGTAAATATGTTCATTCAATTTTTACTACAAAAATTAAAAAAAGAAAAAGAAACTAACATTGAAATTTGAGTAAAGAAATACCCTGACTAATGAGTCGTCATGAGTGGTCCACTTTTGATGACCTCACGATGGGAACTTTCAGATCCATTCACAATTTTCTTAACCTGAAGTTCAGTGTGTCCTGATGTTGTTTTATATTGTGTGTGTGGTTGGGTGTGTAGGTCAGTATGGCGCACCTCCTCAGGGAATGCCGGGTTACATGCCGGCGTACGGACAGGTGCCTCAGTTCCAGGGCATGAGCCGATATTGACACGCCCATGAGGTTTGCCTCATTTTCTCCTGTTTCTTTAGATGATTAAGTAACAAACAAACAAACAAGAGACTCAAGACCGCATGCAGGATGCTCACACACCCCTGACTGATTATTGTTATGGACTTTACGTTATTTTGGGGGGATCTTTTCTCTGATTGTGTTTCATTCAGGTTTAAAGCTGTAACAGTGTCAGTGTTACTATAAGGCAAGTTCACAATAATTATATAATAATTAACATCATTTCAGTGTGTTTTGTCATTGTGGAGCCTTCGCAGCACGTTAGCGTGCTGTTGGACGTTGAGTCCCCAACGCTGGTTTGGTGAGGGCTTCATCGTAGGCATGTGCTGATTGTCAGGTCAAACTAAAATCTATATATGTCAAATGTTTATTTCTCACATCGTAACATTAATGCATAATTTAGTGCATTGATTTCAAAAAATAAATAACTAAATAAATACAATTTTTTTTTAAATAATGTTTAGACACATTCCAGTTTGACATTTTGGCACATGCTTACTTCCTGTGTTTGTGGATCTCAGTAAACAGTTTACGCCTGTACTTTTGGACCTTTTCATAATTTTTTTTTTTTTTTTTTTTGAACCATTGAATAATAAACTCTAATTTCCCTTCTTGGTTTGTGTTTTGTTTGTTAGTGAGTTTTACATGAAGGCAGGTCTGTCATCAAAACACAAGTGCTCGCAAAATACATTTTTTATTAATATTATTTTTTTTTTTTTAGATTTTCAAATTTTATAAATAAATGAGTTCTTGTATGAGTTTTCACAAATTAAAGAATGTAGAACAGTTTAATGTGTATAACTACTGCTATTGCTTTATTTTATTACTACTGTTTTAATTTTTTGTGACTGAGATGGTGATTTATTTTATGCTGTACCTTCAGTAAATATTTAGTAATAATTTGCATACAATACTTATTATAATTTTTTCATAATCATGTGGCATACCCCCTCCCCTATTGGAGCAGACCAGGTCTAATGATTTATCTATTCTATATAAAATCGATCTATATATATACCGTATTTTCCGGTCTATAAGCCGCTACTATTTTCACACGCTTTGAACACTTTGGCTTAAACAACGATGCGGCTAATTTATGGATTTTGACGGGCTAATGAGCTTCATGCCGCCAAAACATTTAGCCTCGTCACATTGAACCAATGAAATTACTGAACAGATCACAGTGGACCAATGAAACTGTTCGAATTAAATCAAACGCACTCGCACTAAATTCCTCAGATCAGTCATTTTGCGCTTCATGAACACACCCTCATCATGGAAAACACACGAACAAATGCGTATGATGCAGCTTTCAAGTTAAAGGCGAGAAATCATTTACCAAAACTGGCCGCATGCGTAGAGCAACTTTTGCTCGAGTCTGCCAGTGGATCCTAACAGCGTGGAGTAGTGTCAAAAAATTTACTATCACCAACGGGTTTCAAAAGGCTGGACTGCTGCGTGATGAAGACGGCACAAGCTCAAGGGTGAATTTGCCTCGAGACGTAAGCGACAATGAAAGCGAGACTGAGGAAGTGTGATTAAGTAATTCTGAGGCTGTACAATTCCGACACTGAAGAAGACGACTTTAGTGGTTTTAGTGCGCAGGAGGAAGATGAAGATAGATCAATGACTATTCCTCATAGGCAACTGTATTTTTTTTTTTTTTCTTTTTTTTTAATCCGCCGTGTTACAGGCACTGTTTGGAAAGCATTTAAAAGTTAAAAATAATCTTTGTGTAACATCTTTCTGTGTTACGACGTGGACACCTGCGGCTTATAGACAAGTGCGGCCTATATATGTACAAAAAATATTTTTTTTCCTTTTTAAATTTAGTGGCTGCGGCTTATATTCAGGTGCACTCTATAGTCTGGAAAGCACGGTAATCTAAGCTATAATTTGTTTTTATTTTTTTGTTTTTGTATTTATGAAAAATAATTAACTTTTATGATTCTTTTAATAACATGACTTATAAAACTATATTTCAGACAGGTATGGAACATGAATGATCAAATATGTTTCTGAACACTATACCTACTTTGAACAAGAGAACTATGCTGTAATAACATGAACCATTTTACATGTTGCATTACATTCGTCTTACATTACAAAAACATTCACATATGAATGATGTAAATTGAGGTTTTATCAATAGAGAGATGGATAGAGAATTTCCATTTTATTTTTTAAATACTTTGTCAGGTAATTTTTTTCTCCTTTGAAGCATGAAGAGCAACTCATGGTTGTCTTATTTATTGTGGAAAAAATACAAAGCCACTCAAGGGTCACAATGAGACTGTGTATTTGTTTATTTTATATTTGTATATTTTAGACTTTAATGTTTGTGCTTTTTGTTTGAGGAAACAAACATATTGGGCCGAAAAATCTCTTTTACCATAGGGGTTATTTTTTAATTTTTATTTATGTATTTTATCATTTTTTTTTTCTTTTGTTTTGAAGCAGGACGTGAAAACATCTGACAGCAAAAAATTTAGGTTTTTTTTTTTTTTTTTTTTGACCCTGGGGAAAAAAGGCTCGGGTATAAGTAAATAAAAGGTGTGTTTGCATGCTAAGCTTCAGTAACCAACAGGAACCACCATACAGTGGTGCATGAGAGTTTGTGAACTCTTTTTAGAATTTTCTATACATCTGTATAAATATGATCTAAAACATCATCAGGTTTTCACACAAGTCCTAAAAGTAGATAAAGAAAACCCAATTAAACAACTGAGACAAAAATATTATACTTGGTCATATACCTGGTCAACAACTCTATTTTGGTCTCATGTATCCACAAAACATTTTTCCAATATTCTTCAATTCAATTTTATTTGTATAGCGCTTTTTTACAATAGACATTGTCTCAAAGCAGCTTTACAGGAATATAAACACAGTATACACACAGTAAAAGTGAAAAATTAATCCCAACTGAGCAAGACACTGAGTGGCGACAATGGCAAGGAAAAACTCCCTTGTGTTTTTTAGAGGAAGAAACCTTGAGAGGAACCAGACTCAGAAGGGAACCCATCCTCATCTGGGTAACAACAGATATTATTAAAGTGATCATTATTGATCTATATGTAATATGTATGGC
>JAFFST010046535.1:265246-276147 GCA_022414735.1 Noturus placidus | reverse complement strand
AAATTTCAGTCTCTCGATGTGCAAATCTGATAGAGACATACCCCAAGCGACTTACAGCTGTAATCACAGCAAAAGGTGGCGCTACAAAGTATTAACTTAAAGGGCTGAATAATTTTGCTCGCCCAATTTTTCAGTTTTTTATTTGTTGAAAAAGTTTGAAATATCCACAAATTTCGTTCCACTTCATGATTGTGTCCCACCTGTTGTTGATTCTTCACAAAAAATTACAGTTTTATATCTTTATGTTTGAGGCCTGAAACGTGGCAAAAGGTCGAACAGTTCAAGGGGGTCGAATACTTTCGCAAGGCACTGTATATCCTAAACTTTTTTAAATATTTCATAACTCACTGAATCATTTGCTAAAGACTCATAGTTTAAGGTAATCATGATAACACACTGAATAATTTACAAAAAGAATCAAATTGAAATGAATCATTCTGGAAGGTGAGCTATCATGACAAACTCAATAGTTTCCTAAAGATTTATAATTGAACTGAATCATTGCAATAATAATTTATTAATTCATGAAGATTATCAAGTAAAAATGAATCATTTGGAAATAAAGTTGAGACTTTATGATGCAGCGAATCGTTTCCTAAAGATTCATAATTGAAGTGGATTGTGGAAATAAACTGAATCATTTATTAAGAATCAAACTGTAATGAATCCTTCTGAAATTTGAGGTTACATTCTGCACTGAATCATTTCCTAAAGACTCTTGATTGAAGAGCATTGTGGCAACAAACACAGTTATTCATTATGAATCAAACTAAAATGAGTCATTTCATGATGCAGTGAATCGTTTCCTAAAGATTCAGAACTGAAGTGGATCGTGGTAATAAACATATAATCATGAATGGTTTATTCATCATTAAGAATCAAGAATCGAACTGAAACAAGACTTCTTTGGTGCAATGTATAGTTTCCTAAGGAATCTGATTTAAATTGAATCATTGTAACATTTACACACCTGATTGTAGATGTTGAAGACTAACAGAGCAGAATAAGGAGAATAAAAAAGGACAGAATTATGTGAATAATGGATTAAACATAGAGATAAGAGGTTAAGAGGAGAACCTGCTGAAGATGAGTGTGTAGAGTTTGGCTTTTACAGCATGGAGGAGCTCTGAGTTCAGGAAGTTCTGACAGAGACAGAAGGTGCACCTGTTACAGGTACACATGCAGCGCAGACGCAGGTGACTGCAACACAGAGAGAGAGAGAGTAAGATGCTTTCACCATAAACAATAAGTGAAAAAAACCTAAACTCTCAGAGCAGATGTATTTAGAGGCCAGAGAGGTCAAAGTGTGTGTGTGTGTGTGTGTGTGTGTGTGTGTGTGTGTGTGTGTACTGACGGGTATGTGGCAATGGTGGCGAGTTTGATGAAGATGTCTCGATTGGGCGTGGCCGCCGTGTTAACACTATATGCTTGCGGAGGAGGAACCATGTGTGTTCTGCAGAATTCCAGAGGTGTGACGCTGTGCTGTGTTTTCTCCTCCTGCAGGTCCGACTTCATCGCCACCATCAGACATGGCAGCTTACTGTCCGCAAAACACTGCTACACACACACACACAAACACACACACAAGCATGCATAGTTTATACATCGTAGACACACACACACACACGAGCGTGCATAGTTTATACATCGTTATTGCTGTAGATAGCTATACCGATAGACCTGTCTGTGTTTAACCGTCTGTCTCACCATCTGTCTTTCTATCTGAGTGTTTAACCACCTGTCTCACCATCTGTCTTTCTATCTGTGTGTTTAACCACCTGTCTCACATCTGTCTTTCTATCTGTGTGTTTAACCACCTGTCTCACCATCTGTCTTTCTATCTGTGTGTTTAACCACCTGTCTCACCATCTGTCTTTCTATCTGTATGTTTAACCGTTTGTCTCACCATCTGTCTTTCTATCTGTGTGTTTAACCACCTGCCTCACCATCTGTCTCACTGTCTGTTTAGATTAATCATGCAGATGATTAATCACACAGACAGACAGTGAGACAGACAGTTAAATAAAACAGATAGATAAATGCTAGGCTGTATGTCAATCTGCTTGTCTTGCTATTTGTCTGCCAGTCCATTGATCCATTTATCTGCTTTCTGTCTGTGCATCCAGTGGTTGGTCTGTCTGTCTGTCAGTCACATATGTTGGACAGACAGCCGTCTGTTTTGCTGTCTGTCCCTTTGTCTTTCTGTCTGCCTCTTTTGTCACCTGTCTGTCTGCCTGTTTTTTCCATCCTTCTGTCTAACTGTCTGCCTGTCTGTCCATTTCATCATCTATCTGATTGACCACTGCTCTACCTGGTAGTCTGTCTGTCTGTTCATCAGTTTATAAACTCCTCCTCTATATATATGGACAGGTCCGACATGATGAAGTGGTCAGATCTTAGTTCTGGAGCGTGAAACGATGAAAACACCAACACTGAACCACGCCAGTTTTTTGTTTTTGGGTCAAATATTTGACATGTGCGTGTGTAGGTACACTGGAGTGTAAACGCACCTTAAACACTTGAACACAGTAGTCAAAGGAGTCAGGGTCGCTGATGTCATAAATCAGGCACACGACATCACAGCAGAGATCAGACTCGGATACGAAGTCCAAATCTGAACAGATTTCACGCAGCTGTGGAGAGAAAAACAGACAACACGTTACATCTATGTTAACATTGTAGCTCCTTCAAAAATCTTTATAAATAATAATAATAATAATAATAATAATAATAATAATAAGAAGAAGAAGAAGAAGAATAAGAAGAAGAAGAAGAAGAAGAAGAAGAAGAATGAATAAGAACAAATTAATATGTGAACAGTAAAAGAGAGCAGTGTCTCACCAGCAGGTATTTCTCCTGCCCGTAAACATGCACCATGTTAATGGCATAGTGCGATTTGTGTTCGTCTCTGATCGTCTTCTGACACTGGAGGACACACACACACACACACACACAATATTTGTTTTGTAAAATGTCTTCAAAACAAAGTCAATTTTCCATTTTTCTAAAATAATATTAAATATTAAAACTATTATTATTTACTACCATTAGTAATAAATAATATGGAAACTGACATGCCTGGTGTACTAATACATCTAAGAGCATGTATGTACGTGCAGGTGCACATGTTGTGTGCGTATATGTATTACGTATGTATGTGTGTGCGTGTACACTGAGGTTGTGTCCAATAAAGGCCTGTAGGAAGCTGCTCTTTCCACTACCACTGCTGCCAAAGACGTTACAGAGAAACACACAGCGCTGTGTCTGTTTCTGCTGTAGGTCCACGCACTTACTGCGGGTCACTGTGGAAAGCACACACACACACACACACACACACACACACAAATGTTTCCTGCTGTAATATATTAGAGGTTTAAATATAGCATTGAAACTTTCACACATGGGCGTTTCCATAGAAATGTGTTGAAATACCCACCCGTGATAGCAGCAGCCTGCGACTCCTGCTCCGCTATGATTGAGTAACCAAGGTAACCGAGGTACTCCAGACACCTCTGGACGTCCAAATACGTTGTTAACCTGCCACCATGACAAACGTTATAATAATTGGTGCTGTTGAATTCTGGATCCTGATTGGTCAGAAGGTGTGAATTAATTCTCTAGAACAGCAGCTCTGACAGTAGCTCAGGTTTATATTAATGCTGTCGTTCTAATATGTTATCGATTCTATAGTAACAGCTCATTCATAAAGAAGTCTGTATGCCAGACACTGATAATAAATGGATTTAAAAATGTGTGTAATCATTGACATGGTGAAGTTTTCTGTTAGGAGACATTTATGGAAGTAGTCTCCAGTTTCAGTGCTTCCACTCAATTCCAACATACTAACACCCTCAGACCTAGGCTTTGGAAGGTGATAGGATGAAACTAAGTACATCCCTTAACTTATTGGTAATAAAAAAATAATCAATGTCATGGTTAACAGTAACTCACGTCCACTGAGAGATGAAGCCTTGGTATGTTATCCAGCCGTGATCGTTCGTACACACGGTGTTATTTACGTCTGGACCCCATGGCATATAGGGAAAAACATCAAAGACCTCCTTCAGCTCGCTGGGGTTCAGGGCTCCATCTCTGTCCTAAAATAAGATCATCAGATCATCATACTATTATTACTGAGACTGATCAAGTCAGAACCCCGAAAAAAAACACAACCTGATGTACGTGTGTGAGTGCGATCTGTTGTGGAGCGCGAGTGCCGCAGCGGCGTCTTCACCTTGTCGTGTTTATCGAAGACGCTCTGCAAGAACAGTGAGGCATTGTGGTTGAGCTCGGTGCTGCAGTCCGCAGGGATTCTTAACCTACAAATGTACACAGTGTATCATGTTTAAACAAATGAGGGGATGGGGCTGACAAGAAAAAAATAGCATGGTGGGCAAATTTAGTAAAGATACAGGCCAAATAATTGCAAATTTAACAGGAGAAGCAAATAAGAAGCGGGTGGAGCTATCAGTAGAAAACAGGTGCAGTGGGTTGGGACTAAAAATGGAAAAAGGTGAGTAATAGGTAAGCCTAAACAAAGATCCAAATGAGAGGGAGGCACGTAAGAAGGAAGTGGGGCTAATGAGGTCAGGGCTAACAAGAGACATAGGTAACATGGAGGTGGAGCTAACAGGAGAAACAGATAAGAAGGTGGGTCTATCAAGATCAATAGGTAAAAAGGTGGAAGTGCTAACCGAAGAAACAGGTGAGAAGGAGGTGGGACTAACTAGAGAAAGAAGTAAGGAAGAGGCGGTGAAAACTTGAGAAATAGTTAAAAGGAGGCAGGGCTAACCAAAGAAACAGGAAATAAGGTAGAAGGGATAACAAAAGAAGTAGGTAAGAAGTAGGTGGGACATACAAGATAAGCACATAAGAAGGAGAAAGGACTATGAAGAGAAATAGGTTAAAAAGGAGGCGGGTCTAACAGCAGAAACCAATAGGAGGAGGCAGAGATATCAAAAGCTCCACTAACAAGTGATTGGTTAACATGAGTGGGTGGGACTTACAGAGGGAAAAGGTAGTCCTGATGCAGTTCCAGGTCATCGTCATAGCCAAAATGCCGAAGCACCGTCCACGTGGTCTCATGACGCCCTCTCTGGATGAAGAGCGTGTGGAGGAAAAGGAATCCTGGGGAAAAAACATGCAAGAAACACACAAGAGGCGCATTTGTTTAACCACTCACCATTTTAATCATTATTTGCTTCATTAAGACTGATATATTACTGATTATAGCATGTGATAATGGAACATAACAGTGAGTGTGTGTGTGTGTGTGTATGTGTGTGTGTGTTCTGTCCCTCACCCTGCAGAGTCAGTCCATCCTCACACACTCCGTCAGACATGTTCGTCTTCACCACCTTTTTCACGTCTTCCAGAGCCTGAGGAGCGAGCGGCGAGCTGAAACACACTTTCTGCACAGAGCAATAAAAATAATAAAATGATTAATAAATTAACATGCAGCAGTTATGAGTTGTTGATTTATGTGCTGTTTTTATTGATTTATTTTATTCTAACCTGGAAGAAGTTGAGCTCGTTGTCGTTGAGGATTCCGTTATTATCCAAGTCCGAAATTTTAAAGATACGAGTGAGAGCTTGTACACACGCTGGCTTCATCTGTCACACACACACACACACACACACACACACACACACACACACACACACACACAAACACACACACACAATGAAAAAAAAAATTCTAAAATAAACTGTTATTGATATATTATTAGTATCACAAATGTATCATACTGATCAGAACACTAATAATATAAACATGTTTAAAAGTAGTATGCAAATTAAATAATTTGCACATGGTTGATCCCTCCATCCATCCATCTTCTATACCGCTTATCCTTCCTTCAGGGTCATGGGGAACCTGGAGCCTATCCCAGGGAACATGGGGCACAAGGCAGGGTAACCCTGGACAGGGTCCCAATCCATTGCAGGGCACATTCACATACACATTCACACACCCATTCATACACTACAGACACTTTAGACACTTTAGACATGCATATCGGCCTTCCATGCATGTCTTTGGACTGGGGGAGGAAAGTAACCGCAACACCGGGGGAACATGCAAACTCCAGACACACAGGGCCACAGTGGAAATCGCACCCCTGACCCTGGCAAACATGAGGTGAACGTGCTAACCACTAAGCCACCGTGTGCCATGGTTGAACCATTTTCATTTAAATATATTTTTTACATTAAAATTAATATTTCTATTTCTGTTGGTTTTAAACTGACAAAATATCAGCAAAAGTGAAATTATAACCTAATAAATGATCGAAAAAATGATTAATCAATTTACCCTTAAAAACACATTTATCTCAGACATTTTGTGACTGCAGTGACTTATTTTTCCCTTGTTATATGTTTACTATACATTTTCTAGTCTTCGGTACAAAAGGGCTGCTATTTTGTGAATCTTACTTATTTGTTTTTATTAAAAATGTGTCACTTTTAATCCTAAAAAAAAGCACAAAAGAAAAAAAAGACACCAAAAACACCAAAATAAAAATGAATAAAAAAGTTAAGAGTAAAAATGTAGGAGAAATTATTCACAAAATTATTTACGTTTGATCCAAATTTGCAATTTTAATAAAAATGTGATAGCAAACTATGTAACCTAAAACGCAACATTGTGGCTGTGGCCCGCTTATTATTTATTTATTATATGTTGTCAGGTCATTGGTACAATATGGCTGCTACTTTGTGAACTTTAAATATTTATTTAATTTAAAACACCACTTTTAGATGTAAAAAAAAAAGAAAAGAAAAGTCCATTTACAGTAATATATGATATAATAGTGGAGAAATTACTTTTTCTTCCAAGTTGAATTAATTTGAATGTTTTGACCAGGAAGTGAGAAAGTAGCCTAAAGAAAATCTGTGATAGAAATTGATTAAAAAGAGAAAAAGGGTTCAGCACCTGTTTGCGTTCGGGGCAATACAGCAGTCCTGTTGGATGAAGTACAGCTTTCTGAGCATAGTAAAACAGCTCAGAGATGTTCTTTAGATTCTTCGCCGAACACTGAAACATACAAATACCAGCCATCAAGTCTTTATTTCTATAGCTTTTAAGAAGCTAATTAAAAAATATATAATAATAATAAATCAAGCATTTAAGTATTCAAATTAATAAAGGTGTCAATATTAATTAATTAGAAGTTAATTCAAAATAATAATAAAAAAATACAAATGAAAGAAATTATTAACACTTTAAATTTTGACTTTTATTCATAGTAATAATTTATGTTTACTTTCAACAATTTACTACATTACAGTTTAAAATCACTAAGGACACATTTAATTCAGAAAAGTTTATCAGGTGTAAGCTTGTTAGATTTCCAAGTATCTCAAGAATCTCATATTTATGTCTTCAGATCTCCACCAGCCCTTTCAGCCTGTTCTACAATTATTTACTTCTATTAGCTTTTAGTTCTGTGCTGCTATGACAGATAGACAAAACTACTGGTGCCAGACAGATAGACAAAACAAAATACACAGCACATGAAAATAAGTCTTTTCAAGAGACAGAAAATATATGTGCCAGCTATAAGAAAGATGGCAGTTGATCAGCTTATTTAAAGAAGTAATTAAATGAATAAATTCATCATAGCTATTTGAAAGCACAGAGACACACAAACAGAAACTATAACCCAGTATTCCCCGTATCCAAGGTGTCTTAATACAGTTCATAATATGACAGTACATGATATAAGAGAATTTCCTTTCAAAGCTCATCTTCATATTAACTTCTATTTCTAAGGATTCCAAGGATGAAAAAACAAACTAAAGCAATTTAAAAGCACCGCCTAGTCTTAAAAACAGCATGTGTGTGTGTGTGTGTGTGTGTGTGTGTGTGTGTGTGTGTGTGTGTGTGTGTGTTAGCACCTCAACGCAGGTCTCGATCTCAGTGTATTTGTTCATGACGTGCAGGACGGTCTCCATGCTGCTCTGTTCCACCAGATCAGACTTATTCCCAACCAAGATCAGAGGAACCCTAATCTCACACACACACACACACACACACACACACACACACACACACGCATGCACTACATGTGTACATAACTTGATATCCACCAGGAAATGTTTACATTCGTGAGTTCAAAACGTGCATTTACTGACTGGATCCTAATGGAAATGAGAGGCTCAAATCTCAGTTCTGGAGCATAACAGGATGAAACTAAGTGCACTGCTATATTAGTCATGACCTGCCTAACGCTCTGTGCGAATTTCATGAAGATCTGAAAATGTTCCATTTCATTTCCAAAGCCCCCCCTCAAAGGCCCTTATTGTTTTTTGGAGTGAAACATTTAACATTCTCAGATCTTCAGAAAATGTGAACTGTATAGCATAGTATAATATAGTATTATATAGTAGATGGGCGGCTGTGGCTCAGTCAGTCGAGTGGGTTGTCCACTAATCCACTAATCGTAAGGTTGACGGTTCGAATCCCGGCCCGGGTGATCCCATGCCGAAGTGTCCTTGGGCAAGACACTGAACCCTAAGTTGCCCCCAATGGCAAGCTAGCACCTTGCATGCAGCTCTGCTACCATTGGTGTGTGAGTGTGCTCTCATTTGTAAGTCGCTTTGGATAAAAGTGTCTGCTAAATGAATAAATGTAAATGTAGATAAAATAGACACAAACTAGTTGCACTCCTCTGTTTATTTAATACGTCCCTAATGGATGATGTAAATTTGGTGAAAATTCTAGAGCAATGAGCTTTTGGGTTAAAAAAAACCAAACACCTAAACTTTTTTAGGGGGGAAAATTTGACATCCTCAGATCATCACCAAATTCAAACCGTGCTTTCAGGAGGTCAAGACTAACACAGGAGTGCACTTTGTTTAATCCTATCACACTCCAGAGCTGAGATATAGCATAGTATCTTACAGTATCGCACAGTAAAGTATAATGTATTGTAGTATAGTATAGTGTAGTATAATATAGTGTAGTATAGTGAAGTATAGTATAGTATAATATAGTGTAGTATAGTGAAGTATAGTATAGTGTAGTATAATATAGTGTAGTGTAGTATAGTGTAGTATAATATAGTGTAGTATAGTGTAGTATAGTATAATATAGTGTAGTATAGTGAAGTATAGTATAGTGTAGTATAATATAGTGTAGTATAGTGTAGTATAGTATAATATAGAGTAGTATAGTGAAGTATAGTATAGTATAATATAGTGTAGTATAGTATAGTGTAGTATAATATAGTGTAGTATAATGAAGTATAGTATAGTGTAGTATAATATAGTGTAGTGTAGTATAGTATAGTGTAGTATAATATAGTGTAGTATAGTATAGTGTAGTATAATATAGTGTCGTGTAGTATAGTATAGTGTAGTATAATATAGTGTAGTGTAGTATAGTATAGTATAATATAGTGTAGTATAGTGAAGTATAGTATAGTGTAGTATAATATAGTGTTGTGTAGTATAGTATAGTGTAGTATAATATAGTGTAGTATAATATAGTGTAGTATAGTGTAGTATAGTATAGTGTAGTATAATATAGTGTAGTATAGTGAAGTATAGTATAGTGCAGTGTAGTATAGTGTAGTGTAGTATAGTATAGTGTAGTATAATATAGTGTAGTATAGTATAGTGTAGTATAGTGATGTATAGTATAATATAGTGTAGTGTATTGTAGTATAGTACAGTGTAGTATAATATAAAAAAAAAGGGTGTGTACGTATGGTATAGTATACTGTAATGTAGTGAAATATAGTATAGTATAGCATAAGTATAGTATAGTGTAGTGCAATATAGTGTAGGTGAAATGTATGGCATAGTATAGTTAAAGTGTAGTGTAGTGAAGTATAGATGAAATTTGAATGTATGCCATAGTATAGTTTAAGTATAATATTATTATGGTATAAGTCTAACATAGTAAAGTGTAGTATAAGTATGTTATAGCACAAGTATATCACAGTATAGTATAGCATAAGCAAAGTATAGCAAAGTACAAAGTGTAGCACTGCATAGTATAGTATAGTATAGTATAGTATAGTATAGTATAGTATAGTATAGTATAGTATAATATAATGCAGTATAGTGCAGTACAGTATGATACAGTGTAGTGTGGTATCATTGAAATATGGAAGTATAGTACAGTATATATGAAATGGGTATAGAGTATTATAGTATAGTAGATATAATAGGTATAGTATACTGAACTATAGCATAGTAAATAAAATCAACCCGTGAATGTTCATATTTGTGCATCCAAATGTGTATATTATATTGGAAATGAGAGACTCGGATCTCAGCTCTGTAGTGTGGCAGGATCAAAATCTGTTTAATCCGTTTATGTGGAGTGTCCGCTGTACACATCTCTGTGAATGAGCTGTTACTATAGAAATGATAATGTATCAGAACGAGCACATTAATATAAACCAGCACTACTGTCAGTGTTGCTGTTATAGAGAATTAATCAACACCTTCTGACCTGCTGTCTTTATCTGTCCTCTCATTGATCAGAGGGATCCAGTGACTCGTCACCTGAGGAGAGAAACCATCATATGTTAGATCTCAGGCTGAGATGTGATGTCAAATCTGTTTTATGATAAACTCCCTGAGATTTACTCTGCATCACACACTCCTTTACATTTAAAAAAATAGTCCTAGAGTCCCTCAGTCTCTCCATGTACTCAATCAACATTTCTTGGATGAATTAATCTTTTTGTAATAAAAAAAAGCAACTCAAATATTCCTGAAGGCTTATGTTTTCCATAGCAGCTTGTGTGTGTGTGTGTGTGTGTGTGTGTGTGTGTGTGTGTGTGTGTGTGTGTGTGTGTGTGTGTGTGTGTGTGTGTGTGTGTGTAAATATTTTCTTAAAGCAGCTAAAAGTGTTTTACTACAACATTTAAGAACATAATTTTTTC
>JAFFST010046535.1:244836-255324 GCA_022414735.1 Noturus placidus | reverse complement strand
CCCCCCACTGTCCAAGCGCTTGGACCCCCCCCAATGTCCATAACATGGTTACGCCCTTGCTTCTATGAACCAGTGAGTGTGTAACTAACTGCATGCGTTCTGGACACACCGCTGCTTAATTGAGAGGACTGGGACTATCTGCATTGACTGCAGAATCTAGTCAAATGACTGGGTTTGTCGTTTTAATCGGGTTCTCGTATTGCTTCTCATTAATGAGTGTAAACAATTGTGGCGTGGAGCGTTCGTTTCTGTAATTAGTTGCACTGGTTTAGTAATAAAACATGCAAAAATCTGCAAATATTACAAACATGCAATACTGCTGTCAGTCCCTTCAGGATTTCAATATCTTGCGATCGCAGAACTAAACGCTAAAATCAAGCAAAAAAATACAAATCGGAGGATTTTTGCAATTTTGCAAAATTACCCCAGGATTTTCCACAGATTTGGGCCAAGACGCGTCATGTGACATCACAAAGCGGATTCAGCCAAATCCCTCTTCGATTCACGTGCGTCGTACATGAGTACAGCTAAAAGTTCTCATTTATCAACAAACATCACTGCAAGAGACCGTGCTAAACTATTTAATGCAATTGCAATTTCGTCAATTCAAGTAGTTTTCCGCAAAAAAACTTCGCAAATTGCATCACAGATATTCAAAAAAGCCACAGCAAAATCAATCATGAATTCTTGTATGGGTCATAATATATATGATTACACTGCATTTCTTAATCCAGTGAGATTTCAGCCTCTACGCTCTGTGACTACTTTGTCAACTAGACGACCGCACCGATCCGATACACAGGAGCAGTATCAGGCCCATATCCATATCTTATAGAATAACAGTGGAACAGATATCATAGAAGACACATGAATTTGATCCAATCCAGTAAAAACTGGGAAAAAAAAGATTGGCTTTGGAAAATATATATTTTTGTAGCTGGAAACATATATATATATATATATATATATATATATATATAGTGTGTATGTATATATATATATATATTAGTGTGTATATATATATATATATATATATATTAGTGTGTATATATATATATTAGTGTGTATATGTAAAGAGAGAGAGCTAACTAGGATTTATAATATCTATACTTGATTATATTTGCAGTATGATTTATTTTGTAAGTTGAATAAGAAAAGTTGCTTCAGTTTTAAAAAAGCAAATTAGTAGTTTAAGATTTTTTAAAATTGGTTTTGATATCGGTATCAGTATCGTTATTAGGATGTAAACAGTGCTATCATGCAATATCTAATTTAGGGATGCACCGAATGTTCAGCAACCGAAATTATTCAGCCGAAAAATAGCAAAAAAGCATTTTTAGTGTTCGTATGAGTGAAAATGCCGAATAAATTTGACCGAACAATGACGTGACCAATTAGCCTAGCAACCAGAGTGAGACACGTGAATGTCACGACCTCAATGAGGGGGCGCGCACATGCACAAGCTATGTGCTCTTTAGATGTTGATTTTTTTATTTTGTTCTGGAGTATCCTGTCACGTCACGAGACGTAAGGGAGTACAGGCATAAACGGGGCAAAGCAGGAATCAAAATCGCGGTTACAGAAAAGAGGGTCAAAACACAAAACAAGAAACATGAACTACTACTATGGACTGGGAGCGGAAAAACCAGCGTGGACCAAATAAAAAAATATATAGTTTAAACTAACTAAGTCTATCAAGAAACATAACATTAACAACATATCTAACTATACTATATCTACTATAATACTAAGTGAGGTGTACAGGGGCGCGAGCGGTATATATCCCCAACATAATCAGCCGTATAGAACCCAATAGAACCATTTCAGCACTCTTGTCAATGCACATTTTAGTTGTAGGATACAGAGAGTTGCATTCTTTCAGCAGTTAGTTATAGGACTAACATCGGCTATTCAAGGGGGGCTCAGAGATGACCTCATCAGAATATTTTTATTTTACTCATTTATTTATTTAAAGTTATATTTTGCCTTGTTGGTAGCCTATGCCTGCTGGAATGAAAGAAAAAATATTCAGTGTTAAATATTTTGAAATTGTAGTTTTATACTTAATTTTTCTCTTTGAAAAGCAAGAAAAAAAGTAAAAGCACATTTTGACTATTTAATTTATGCAATGGTGAAAAAACTGGAAAAAACTTGTGTTCGGTATCGGCTTCGGCCAAGAATTTTCATTTCAGTGCATCCCTAATCTAATTGTAACTGAAGCGAGACAGAAACATCCGCCTTGTGCTGCTTCGATTATTGTATTTTGTAGTGTATCTAGCTGGAAGCCATGGCACTCAAAAATGTACTGTACTTTCAGGACTATAGAGCGCACCTGAATATAAGCTGCACCCACTAAATTTAAAAAGAATTTAAAAAATTGCACATATATAGGCCGCACCTGTCTATAAGCCGCAGGTGTCCTCGTTGTAACACGAGATATTTACACAGAAAGATGTTACACAAAGATTCGTTTTAACTTTTAAATGCTTTCCGAACAGTGCTGGTAACACGGCTGATTAAAAAATTTAAAAAATACAGTTGCCTATGAGGAATAGTCATTGATCTATCTTCATCTTCCTCCTGCTCCCTCCTTCCTCATTAAAACCACTAAAGTTGTCTTCTTCAGTGTCGGAATCGAACAGCCTCAGAATTACTTAATCACACTTCCTCAGTCTCTCTTTCATTGTCGCTTACGTCTCGAGGCAAATTCGCCTTTGAGCTTGTGCTGTCCTCTTCATCACGCACTAGTCCAGCCTTTTGAAACCCGTTGGCGATACATTTTTTGACACTGCTCCACGCTGTTAGGATCCACTGGCAGACTCGAGCAAAAGTTGCTCTTCGCATGCGGCCAGTTTTGGTAAATGATTTCTCGCCTTTAACTTGAAAGCTGCATCATACGCATTTGTTCGTGTGTTTTCCATGATGAGGGTGTGTTCATGAAGCGCAAAATGACTGATCTGAGGAATTTAATGCGAGTGCGTTTGATTTAATTCGAACAGTTTCATTGGTCTACTGTGACCTGTTCAGTAATTTCATTGGTCCACTGTGACGAGGCTAAATGCTTTAGCTGCATGAAGCTCGTTAGCCCGTAAAAATCCATAAATTAGCTGCATCGTTGTTTAAGCCGCAGTGTTCAAAGCGTGTGAAAAAAGTAGCGGCTTATAGACCGGAAAACACGGTACTTATTTTGATTTTAAATAGCTGCTCTGTGCTGCCAATGCCTGGTGTAAAGGTCACATAACTGTGTTTTTGGAATCTTTCCTGAACCGTCAGTCGTGGGGATCTGCTGTGTTTTCTTTGTTAAAAAATAAACCTAGGGTTAAAAAAAAACAACAACAAATAACCCTACACCTTCACAGGATCTGCGTTAAAAAATAAAATGTTGCATTAAAACCTATCCAGTAATCAAACGCTGTGTGTCATATCATGATTTTTATGTTCAATATAACCCGTTTCAATTGTTTTACAGGACACTACAGGCTGCTGGGTCGTCATCGGAATCTCCTGCCGGAGTTCTGGCCCCGCTTCCTGCAATGCACCTACTGCTGGAGGTCTCGGATCCCAGCCGCAGACTTGAACCTCAACCTTTTGCGTCCTGAACCTCCAGAACCTCAGTGCAGACACGCTGAACTTGACACTGATGCCACGCTGGACTCGCTGTACACCGCAGAGCAGCGAGGCACCATCTTGCAGCTCCTCAACACGGGCTCCGAGTCTGAGCTTGCTGCCGTCAAAATGCTCCGGGGACGAAAATCAGCCAACATCATCGAGTACCGGATCAGGAACGGACCCTTTAAGGATCTGGAGAGCGTCGTGAACGTGCCGCTGTTGAAGCACAAAAGCGCTGTCGTGGCGTTTAACTCCATCCTCTGTCCGGGAGAGAAGAAGGAGAAGAAGAAGGGGAAGATTCATCTCGCAAAGTTCATCAGGCCCGAAGTGGACAAGGCGCTGTTAGAGGTGAGAGAGTTGCCCGAGTTCGGACGTTATTCCAGTATTAAGCTGATGTTAACAAGCTCCGCCCCCTGCAGTTCCTATTGCACAGAAAACTGCCTCTGGAACAGGAAGTAAAATCCTAAAGTGAGAATGTAAGCATTCTTGTGATGGAAATGTCTCTATTTTCATAATATATTATGTACATCATTAGAGATTTAGATTTAATAACTCTCATATATCTCAGGAATGTGTCTCATGATGTAACCATTTTGAACAATGCCGTGTTCCAGTTGAGAGCAGGCTGCCGGGATATTAGTAGGGGATATTTTCATCACACGCCTTCTCAGGAATTCTCACAATTTAATGCGCATCACTGTGACAGTATTGTAAACTGTAATTATATTTAATGTGATAATGTGGATATTAAACAGACGTTTTAATTTCCTCCTCCTGTTATTTTGCAGGACGCCAGCTCCATCGTGTCCATTGTGTGCGGGACGAACAGGATAGCGTGGACGCACATGGACCGGGCGATGACTGTGTTAGAGTGGCAGCAGGAGGACTGTCAGAGCTTCATGAAGGGCACCTACATGGCGTCCAGTTACCTGGATGATGTAAGATATAATAATAATAATAATAATAATACTTACGTTATTCATTTTCTGTAAATTCGACATTGCACATTTACATTGCGGATTATTCCATTTTTATAAAATATTTCTCACCCAGATTTGTAGCGTGGTGTCGAACCTGCCGGCGGCGGATTTCTACGTAGTTGAGAAGCCAAGCGTGTCGGTGCAGAACACTGCCCTGTTCCCGGTCGTGGTTCACCTGCGCACGGTGGAGGCCATGCTGTTCGCTCTGCTCAGCGCTAGGAGAGACGCCAGGGCACCGCCCAACATGCTCAACATGATGCGCACGGCTGTGGGACGCCACTTTGGCCTGATCGTGGGCGAGAGCCGCACAAGCGGTGCCGAGGTGGTGAGAAAGATGATGGAGGAATCGGCGATGAAGAAGATACCACGTGTGATATTTCCGAACGAGCTGCTGGTGCGCTACAGCGGCGCGTTCCACTTCACAAGCAGGAACAAAGGACAGGAGATGTGTGATGCCCTGTTGCAGGCCGTCGCCTTCTACGAGCTGCTCGCAGCCTCACACTGAGCCACAAGCGTGCGCGTGTTTTTGAGCAACTCTTAAGGAACCGTCTCTGAAATGGACCTAATTTAAACGTTCCACACTAACAATACTGTCCACATAAAATCTTAAAAACAATAAATCAGCACGTACCTGGAGGAGTGGAAGGTTTTTTTTGTACAATAAATAAACAACTTTCTACATTCCTCTATACGACTACTGAGGCTCCAGTCGGTTTCATTAATTAGATTAGGAGATATTAGGGGTACCAATATTTTCTCACAAGTGACTACATCATGGTGATGCTGCTTAAGTATCAAACATCTTTATTATTATAAATATTGTATACAATAAGAGTTTAAAGATCTTATGTCATTTTCATTGAAAAGTGAGAAAAAAATATAAGACATTAGAAGACATTACACATTCATTGAGCCGCCACATATTTTATTTACATTTTTTGCTTTCTTTGTGTTTTCAGCTCCTAATCTACATACATATTTATGACTATAAATTTATAAACGTAGCTTTATAAAAATATACATGTACACAGCGTACACACTTTTACTGGACTGCATACAATATGTTGAAATGAAACAGAGAAAATGGACAGATGCGTGTGTGTGGAAGGTAAGTTTCATATAATAAACATTATTATATAGTAAACACTTTCAGTGTAGCTGTGTAGATGCTAACAGGTCGAGGATACTCTTATGGAGACGCAGTCCGATATCTCTGAGGTAGTGTGAAAATCTGTCAATAAAAACAAAAAATAAAATAGAATGTCACTAGATCAATCAGTAAATAAATTAAACACTACCTGAGCTTCGGCTGCTGCTTGGCGTCCTGCTCCCTGCAGATAAAGCGCAGACAGGGGAGATAATCCGTCAGTATAGCCGTCCGATTGCCGTGATATCGGAATGCTTTACTGCTGAGCACTTTGTGTACGATTTCAACACTCTTCTGTTCGCTGAAACAACAGGTAAAAGAGAACGTTATCATTGTCATCACGCTGCATTAGCCATGTGCCGAGGTTTATCATTTATATAGCACCATGAAAAGCCTAGTTGGATATCATAATACTGTGTGGGGTTTGTTTAAAAAAAAAAAGTAAAGTTCACATGGCTAGAAAAATTATTCCTCAGGCAGCCATTTTGTCCAAAACTAATTAGCTAAAGTTACAACAGGAACTTATCGCTACTCAGCTAATGTCAATGCAGGTGGTTCTTATTAGATGAAAAATGACCCAGGAGGTTACTGTAGGGCTGCACCATTATGGTCAAAATGATTATCGCGATTATTTTTTATCAATATGGAGATCACAATTATTTATCGTGATTATTCATTGATTTTAGGGACAACATATTGTTATTGTACTTTCACATGTAAATAAACAGATCGCTGCTTTCACCTCCATGAGGTGCTACATTCCTGCTGATGTACAAATCTTTTCATCAAATTGAACGGGTCCTTAAAGTGCATCATCTCGTAGAAGCAAATTATAAATAAAATTGTACCCAAAATATAATAAGTAAAAATTAAAATTCCAACATCCAAATGAAAATATGCGTCAAATATAACAATATTCCACCAAATGAAAACAGTTCAGGCGTATGCAAGAAAGGCAATAACAGTGTTTACAGGAGGAGCGACGCAGCCAAATAACCCAGTAGAGTGGTACAGGGACGACGTCATTTTGTACCGGAACCCGGAAGTTAGCATCACACTGGTTCCCTCGACAGCTGGAGCGCTACATTGCTAACTCGTTTCCGGGATTTAACATACAAAATGACGTCATCCCTACGCCGCTCTATGGTGATTGGCTGTAAGTTTAGGAAGTGCTTGACTTGATATGCAGCGGAGATTTCTATGAGTGGAGGACGAACTTTAAATGTCAATATCGCAGTTGATCATGTTCATGTAATTATGCTCAGTCAAAAATCATAATCACGATCGATATTTGATTAATAGTGCAGCACCTTAAGTTCCATGTTTTGTTTTTATCTCCTCCCGTCACGTCCTGATCCCGTTTCCTTGGACACACCTCCATCCTGCTCCTGTGGAACCCCAAACCCTCCACCACTGCCAGGATCTCATAACATCTCTCCAAACTGTGTGTCCTCATCTCCGCATCTTCGTCTTCTCTCGGCTCGTCCAGCAAACCGTCAACCATTTTGGCTCCCAGAGGTCCAGATCTACAACATGGCTGCGGGGATAGATGGGAGTCTATGAAAGACATGGTGTCGAGAAAGCATGCCAGGGAGTTCACCTTAGAAAAACCTCCAGCCTCTGCCGCTGATTGGTTCATCAGTGTGAATCTGGCCAATGGGAGTGCGGATTCTGAGTGCTTCGTTTTGAGAACTTTCAGTCTAGAAAGTTTTTTCGAGTTGGATGGAGATGGATCTTTATTGGGACGTTTAAAGACGAAACTGCAAATTGGGTTTTGATCGAAGGTGCTCTGATCTGTTTTTTCAAAAGTGGGTGGGGGTAAAAGAAGATCCAGGTTTGAGTAGAGCAGGCTTTGCCTCTTTCTCCAGCACTCCACCAGCACCTCCACACAGCTGCTCCTTTCCAACTCGGCATAGGACCTACACTATAAAAACCCAGAGAACACACACACACACACAAATATACATTTCTGTGTATAAAAAGGTGAACATGTGAACTTTTGGATCAGGAGTGCATGTATTTTACTCACAGTGAGTGCTCTGTTGTGTAGATGATGGTGTGTGTTTCCGGCTCCACTTCTCGCCCACAACTCCAGCTCTAACACACTCCGCCTCACATCTCCGTTATTCTCCTGCAGCATGAAGCGGATGAGCTCTGCGTCCGGCTTTACACTTTCTACCCCACACACACACTGCAGGTAGCTCAGAACGCTCTCCTTACACACACACACACATAATCTTTATTAGTAATTGATGTAATCTTTATCAGTAATTGATATTTAGTGTGTAGTTTCCAGTGTATAGACTTGTTCATTGTTTGCTTTACTGTAGCAGGAGTTTTGAAACGGATTTCCTCATAACGACCATCGAACGCCTCACCAAACAACGGATCTGCAAAAATGTACCACCACAGCGTAAATGTAGAAACAACACTTTCTCGCTTTGATTCAGTTACACCTTTTTATAAACAATTGTTGTTTAAAAAAAAATAATAATTATAATTCTTTAGCAGACAGTTAGGGGCTACAAAGTGGGGGGAAAAAAACATGGATGCCTTGTTCCATGTTTGTGGTTTGTTAGCGATAAGCTAACCAGCTAACTGTGACAAGTGATGTATATTTTTTATTAAAACAGTAAACTGTATAGTCAGTGTTACAGATTTAACAAGCGAATATATCTGTATGTTGATTTACATAAAGCTAATACTTATATTATATATAGAATTTAAAGTTAAGAAGTGCTGCTGTGTTTACTGTTGATGCTGTGAGGGGGCCATGTTGATTTTGTCACAAGAAGGATTTGTTTTTGTGTGTGTGTGTGTGTGTGTGTGTGGGTGGGGGTGGGGAGGTCGGGTTTCTTTGGGCTTGCATAGATGAAGTTTGAGTTTAAATCTAAATGATGAGTTAATTACGAGGATGCGCAGTAACAGTGAGTGTCATGTCATTATTGACACTACTGTAGTATATTAGTAACTATTAATCAATTACTAGTGAGCTTTCATGAAAAACTTTCATATTCTAAGTTTCGCTCTTGAATTTATGTAAATTTATGCACTTGTCTAATAACTTGAGTTCCTATGATATATATATATATTTAAATCACTTATTTTATTTCATGTAAATGACTTTAAAGAAAGCAATTCCAAACCAGAATAGACTAGCCATTCAATTAGGACGAAAGTAATGGTGCCCTATACAAGTGTGTGTCTATGTGTTACTGGAAGATTTAGCGTGCTCTTTTGCTGTTTAGTCAGTATTATGTCATTTTCAGCTCTCTTTGCCTTTTATGGGGTTTTTGTGGGAGTAGCTAAATGTAAATGTGGTGTGAATAAATGCTAGGTATCTATAAATATATGAAGAAAATCAACAAGTTTGGTAAACAAGGCTTCCAATTTTTGTTTGGTTCGGATTTCCAATCAATTTTTTAAAAAATTATACAACAAATAAGTATAAATTACTGGGAGAGCCAATCCGTACTTTTATAGTCTATTTTATTCTATCTGAAATGTATTTTTTATTCTATCTAAAATGTATCCGTAAAGCACTAGAGCTCACCGTTGGTTGTCAGGATGATGGGTCTCTTGGTCGTGCTCATTAAAGACTTTACGGCTGCGAGAAACCCCACGTCCTCCTCGAAGACGATATCGACCTGCAGCGCGCAAACAGATCTTTAAATCAGGACAGAATTGCACATTAAATGTTGTAATTTATATTACTAATATGTAGCATGCTATTATTATTTATTTTCCCAAGCTATAGCAGCTATAAACTGTTAAAGTGCTAACACAGGAGACTACAGAAAACTTCATCATATCAATGTACCAGTCCCTGTGAATGAGCTACTACTATAGAAACGATAACGTAGTAGAACAAGCACGTTAATATAACCAATCAGAATTCACCTCCTCAAACAGAATGAGTGATATCGGTGCCGTCTTCTCCTTTTTGTCCAAGGCATCATTATTCTTAAACTCAAACTGGTCCAGTGTGACCTCATTAGCAGCTGTAAAAGACCAAGGCTTGTTTCATTTTATGTAGAAATATTTAGCTTCATAAATAAAAGACATGTTATTCCAAAATGAGGAACTCATATAACAAATGTTCTCTCACAACAGGATCCCATACATATACATATATATACATCCATATACATATATATATATACACACAGTGCCTTGCGAAAGTATTCGGCCCCCTTGAACTGTTCGACGTTTTGCCACGTTTCAGGCCTCAAACATAAAGATATAAAACTGTAATTTTTTGTGAAGAATCAACAACAGGTGGGACACAATCATGATGTGGAACGAAATTTATTGGATATTTCAAAGTTTTTCAACAAATAAAAAACTGAAAAATTTGGCGTGCAAAATTATTCAGCCCCTTTACTTTCAGTGCAGCAAACTCTTTCCGGAAGTTCAGTGAGGATCTCTGAATGATCCAATGTTGACCTTAATGTCTAATGTTCATAAACAGAATCCACCTGTGTGTAATCAAGTCTCAGTATAAATGCACCTGCTCTATGATAGTCTCAGAGGTCCGTTTAAAGCACAGAGAGCATCATGAAGAACATGGAACACACCAGGCAGGTCCGAGATACTGTTGTGAAGAAGTTTAAAGCCGGATTTGGATACAGAAAGATTACCCAAGCTTTAAACATCCCAAGGAGCACTGTGCAAGCGATAATATTGAAATGAAAGGAGTATCAGACCACTGCAAATCTACCAAGACCCGGCCGTCCCTCTAAACTTTCAGCT
>JAFFST010046535.1:211555-226968 GCA_022414735.1 Noturus placidus | reverse complement strand
TTCACAACTTATTATTTACTGAGTATTTTTGTCCACATTTCTCTCAGAGGCCTGCAGTAACAATGACTAACAGCACTAATATGTGTGCATGTGTTTATAGAATATGGTGTTTATATTCTTTTGATTGTATTTTAGGGCTCAGACTCACTCTCGAAGGCCTGCAGGAAGAGCTCGTGGTCGGCCTGGATCTGCTCCATTTTGGGCTTTTTCACCGAGTTGACGGCGGAGACACACACCGCTCCACTCGCCCTGCCGCCCGCAGAAGCGCTCACCACCTGACCCGTGTATTTCTGCGGTGCCATCGAGATGATAAAATACAGGACGAAAGTAAAACAAACTCACACCCTGACAGCAAATAAAATCAACAACGTGTTCACGTAAAAAAAAAACCCCTAGCTAACTAGCTAGGCTAGTTTCTCAACTAGCCTGCTAGCTAACTGGATAAAAAAATCTCCCGGTCGGTCGCGCGCTCCTTTCTAAATCAATTCAGTTTTAAATTCTTTTCATTGTTTCTTCTCCTCCTTCTTCTCTTTTAAATCTCAACGCATCATCACTTAAACATGACATACAGATATTGAACCGTTTAACCATTCAACCCCCACCATTAAAAAAACAATAAAATGTATAAAATATTCCATGTAAAAGTATACGTTGAGGTCTTAGCTAGCTAACACAGAAACGTTAGCGTACCTCCTCGGAAAGTATTTAGCAACTTAGCTAAAAGCGAAGCCACGAAGAAAACACGGGCCCAATCCCGAATACCTACAACCTCCCTTATCTTAGTACACTTCCTAGTCTATAAATTATTATCGCAGACGTTCCTATGTAGGGTTACTAGCTAGAGAGTTATTTAGGATTCAACCCAAACACAATCTAGATTTAGCCATACGTAAACAGATAGTAATATTTAATTAAATTAAAAAAAATTATGTAATATATGCACATATATTTGAAGAAATGATTATGAAAGTATTATTCAGCAAAAGCTTACTCCTTAATATAAATCGAGGGACTCTTTAAAAAGTGAGAGAGAGGTTCCCCACTTCGGATACGCCCACTTGAAATAGCGCCGTCCAATAAAATCAGAATGACTCGAAATTGTAGGCTTTTGATTGGGTGGATTTATTTTGGTTGGCGTCACTGTTTGGTAGACGCTGCAAAATTGCCGCCAAGAAGCTTGCTTTTTGAAAGTGGACGTGTAGTGTGCAACCTAATGAACCTAATGAATGAATATTTATTTTAAATCATTTCTATCTATCTATCTATCTATCTATCTATCTATCTATCTATCTATCTATCTATCTATCTATCTAATGATAAAGAATTAAAAAATAAACCTATCCTTATTTTTTTAAAGATGGTTTATATTTTTAATATTTCTATATTTTTTACTTTTGAAAATATGCTGCTTAATAATAAAACAAATCTTCCTTAAAAACTTGAAAACAATTCATATAAATGTATTTGTATAAATGTAGTGTTATTAATTTATTTACTTGTTTTTCATTTGTTCATTCGTTATTGAATTTATTAATGTGAAAAAATACAAATTATTTTAACCCGATCTGGTAATACCTGTGCATTCTTGTATTATTGTGTATTTTTTTTAATTATATTTTTGAACACACTAGATTAGTCACCAATGCTTCAGTATGTAAAGATCTTTAAATAACAATAATAATAATAATAATAATAATAATAATAATAGAACGAGAGAGAGAAACAGAAAGGGAGAGAGGTAGAAAGTGACAGACAGACAGAAAGAGAAAGAGAGAGACAGGCAGAAAGAAAGAGGTAGTGTTATTTTGTATTTGTATCGATGTATTTATCTGTTATTTTTTTATTAGTGATAATTGACAATAACTGTTGGAGATTGTAATGTCTTAAAGTCGATTTTATGCTTCAATACAAATTAAATAAAATAATATAATTTAGAATAATAAATAAAAAGTTAATACAAATAAATACACAGCTCTTATTAGATTACATTTAGTATCGTACGCAAACACGCGGCGCCACTTAACCAACCCGGATCTATTTACTTCAGTCTGCGTTCCTACACGGAGGATTTAAACCGGCGAACCGGAAGTTACGCTGCGGTTTGTGGAATTTAAGTAGAAACACAACTTCCTTTACCCACGTGTGTACGGGGGAAATCATTTCAGATAATCTTAAGAAGTCATAAAACCAACATTATATAAAAGTCTCGGTCTGTGCATAAAGAGTGATTATAAAATGGCGGATTTGGTGCAGCAGAGGATTGAGGACCGGATCCCGGCCCTGGAGCAGCTGGAGAGAGTCGGGCTGTTCACCAAGAAAGAAGTGAAGTGAGTAATCAGAGCAGCGAGGAAAAAAAAACTGAGAGAGAAGTAAAGTTTATATAGATTATTAATCTTACGTTGTAAAAAACAAACTTCTTTCAGATCGATACTGAAAAGATCCACAGCTCTGGAATATAAACTTCACAGATCCGTTCAGAGTAAAGATGATTACATTACCTACATACAGGTGAGCGTGTAATTAATTAATCCCAGAAACAACCGAGTAAAGGAAAACTCCACCCTGAAAGACTTTCCGCGTGTCAGTGTTGAAATATTCGTGCTATATTGAATGATTCTGGTACGTAATTTGTTAGATGATGCTGTATTTTCGCTAATACCGTGAGAAGTAGCAGTTTTGTCCAGCAATGACTTAACAAGGTTGATGGATATATAGAGTACTTTATTGACCCCTGAGGTGAAATTGTTTTGTCAAAGCAGTACGAGGCACATCAGGATACTATGTGATGGTAACTAATAAGCAAATAAAATTAATACAAACTTTTTAAAAATGAACATTATTAAGTTAATCATAAAGTAATGGTCAGTAAAATGATTCCAGTCAAATAAGTAAATGAGTGATATTACAAACGGTTGAGGCGGCTGTGGCTCAGTTGTCCACTCGGGTTGTCCACTAATCCACCAACCGTGGGGTTGGCGGTTCGAATCCCGGCCCGGGTGATCCCATGCCGAAGTGTCCTTGGGCAAGACACTGAACCCTAAGTTGCCCCCGATGGCAAGCTAGCACCTTGCATGCAGCTCTGCTACCACTGGTGTGTGAATGTGCTCTCATTAGTAAGTCACTTGTAAATGTAAAATGATATTTCTGTAAAGCTGCTTTGAGACAATGTACCATTGTAAAAAGCGCTATACAAATTGATAAATTATTATTAAATTAAGTTTCGCCGCTAGCTCCTCAAATCAAAACGACTTTTCTCACTCGCATTTCGTTTTCAAGCAACTCTCAGGGTTGTGTTCATGAGAAATCCAGTCACTGAGACACTGGACTCAAACTCCCAGAATGCAACGCAGCAAAGTGAAATTGGACATTATTAATCATTTATATGCAAGTCGTTTAGGGTGGAGTTTAACCTTTAAGACTATTATTTTATACCCTTTGTAGTGCACTTGCTCAATCCTCCATGGCACCACGCAGTTGTTGTGTGTTTTTTTTTTTTTTTAATTGATTATCTCCACTCTGTACTGTGCACTGTACATGCTGGAGATAAAGCCGTTGTCCAACACGCACCAAACCAAAGATTTGTTGGTTTTAAAAATAATAAGAATTTTAATTAATAATTTTGTTACTGACTGCATATTTTAATTAATGATAATTTTTCCACAATTTCTCTCTCAGTATGAAATAAATGTGCTGGAGCTCATCAAGAAGAGAAGAGCCGTGAGTGTCCCACTATTAAAAAATACAACACTGTGTACATGTGCAGTAAATAAAATACACTCTCATTAGTAATACGCAGCTTGCTGTACAACACATCAACGCTTTACTATGTAAGCCAGATCCGCTGCTCATCTCTCCCGTACAATTTTTCCTTTCCCCTATTAACACTGGTATATTCCTTCTGGAATTTGAAGCTTTTTTTCCCCTCTTTTTTTTTTTTTTTGTTTCGTTGTCAAATTGTGTTCGGGCTCTGATTTATTGATGGACACTTGCATGGCATTTTTTCCTTTTATATTTTTTTTGTTTATTTGATTTTTTTATGCTTTTCTTTTTTTAAAGTTATAATAATTTACAATTTTCCCTTTCTTTCCTTTCTTTACCTTCTCACTCTCTCTAAAAATATAATTTTATATTCTGCTGACAAAGTTCTTATGGCCTAGTAATGCAGAGAGGGTGTGGTTGTTGGTTAATTTAAATAATTATGTCAATTTTAAATAAAAAAAAAACCCTGGTTACTTCCTGTTTTGAAGAGAATCGGCTACCACTTCAAACGGGAGGACATTGAGTTCCCTATGATACAGAGAATCAACAGCTTGTTCAGGAGGGCGACGTCAAAGTGGCAGGTACAGACTGTTTATTTTTTTTAAACCCACTTCAAAATAATAAACCCTACTGAACCTGACGATCAAACAAATTTTTATTTTTTTATTTAATTTGCAGGAGGATGTGCAGCTGTGGCTCTCTCAGGTTGCATTCTGTAAGCAATGGGTGTGTAGTTCAGCTTTTTATTTTTAAACAAAAAAATATTTTACAGGTCATGCTTTTAAAATATGTTGGTTATATTTTCATTCTGCAATAATTGCTTAACATTTTTCTGTTTAAAAAAGGGTGGGGAAAGTTGCTGGTGTTCAAAGTCGGGATATGCAGCTGTTTTAAAGTGGATTTTTTGAATTCCATGTTCAGATTATTAAAATTACCTGTGTGTAGTTCACACCCCTGAGGAGACTTTTTTTTTTTTTTTTTTTTTCTCTTTTCTTCAGTGGAATGGTTTGAGACGGAGTTCTTAATAGCGCCTGTAAACACAAACACTCAAGTTTAAACCTGTGAATAACCAGGGGTAGAAAATAAGGACTGAAGAAGGAAACAGCATTTTATCCTTTGCTATCGAATGCATTATGATGTAACATAAAAATTAGAGAGAATTTAAAAACTGAAATTAAAACACTATATAAGCAAATTATGATTATATGTGAATGAAGATTTTGCCAGTGTTAATTGCACAAAATGGTATAAACACTCGTTGTTATTATTGTAACCAGCACATAGAATAGCACTTGATCCAGCACACACTTGCATCTTACAGTGTATATTTATTCCATGCGCAACTTAATGAAGCCACAAGACACTAAATCGAGGGGATTAAATCATAACGTGAGCAGGATTTATGCGATATTATTCCACGTTTCATTTGTCAAATTAATCAAATAACCGACGTTATCCAGTGAAGAAAACGTGTCCATGGTGTGAAGAATACATGGCAGCCAAGATCATGGATTATGGAGCAGCTGTGGTTCAGTTGGTAGAGCGGGTTGTCCACTAATCCACTAATCGTAGGGTTGGTGGTTCGAATCCCGGCCCGGGTGATCTCATGCCGAAGTGCCGTAGAACCCTAAGTTGCCCCCAATGGCAAGCTAGCACCTTGCATGGAAGCTCTGCTACCATTGGTGTGTGTGTGTGCTCTCATTTGTAAGTCTCTTTGGATAAAAGCGTCTGCTAAATGAATAAATGTAATGGATAAGCTGACCGAACGCTCATCTGCTACGCTTACAGAGAAACTTTAACTTCATTACTGATTTTATCCATAAAATATTCACTGCTCCAGATGAGCGACGTCCCTGATTAAGACTCGTCTCCTCCAATGTAAAAAAAACTAACAAAAAAATATTTCGCATGGTGAATATCGTAAAATATAATTTGAGTGTCAGATTTGCCAGAGATGAGAAAACATAACAGTTGTATAATGGCATTTATTTATCTTCCCTCTCTCTCTATGGTTTAGGTGATGAAGAGTCAACTCAGCAGGGTCTTCTCCTCCATGCTGGCCATCCACCCCGACAAACCCAGTAAAGTTTTTATCCTTTACTCTATTGTATAGATTTCAACTCACTCTAGAGACTGCTAAAGTCCTCATGCTTCAAGAAAAATAAGTATCCTACAATACACTGTAGCTATATGCAAGTTGTATTAAAGAAGCGTTACTTCAGCACCCCCTAATGGTAATGTTTAGTTTAGTGTTTGTCCTATTAGTGATTAGAAGGAACATGAACTCACTTGGGTGGTTGTTGTGTTTTTATTTTTTTAAATATATTTATATATGTAATCGTGAATCCAGATTTATGGATCATGGCAGCCAAGTGTGAGATGGAGGACAGGAATTCTTCTGAAAGCGCTCGCCACCTATTTCTCAGAGCGCTTCGCTTCCATCCGGAGAACAAAAAGGTTTACCAGGAGGTGAGCTATGGAAAAGTCTTGCATGAAGAAAATTCAGTTTCTCAGAGTCTAGAAGTACAAATCAAAGGACTTGTAAGATTTAGGAAAAACCCAAAAACTTATAGTCTGGAAAATACGGCGCTTTCAGTCATAGTTCTCAAAATGGAGTCCATGAAGCATACCTAAAGTTTCATGATTAAAAAAAACAATTTCAAGTATAATAAATTTTTGAGTTCTTTTATCAGCCTGTTTGATGTGCCTGGTCACTCAAACAAGTTAAAATATTATAAATAATGTCAGATTGGACTAAATGTGTTCTGTCTGTGGAGAATTCAGGAATAAAACTTTCTGTGACACCAATAAATATCCCAAAATATTATTGTACGAGGTTAGATAGCATTTAAAAATTTGGATAATTTTTTAATGAGTGTTGGTTTTATAAAAAAAATAAAAATGAAAACAAAGTAATTGAGTTAATGGTATATTTTTGTGTGTGTTTAGTATTTCCGGATGGAGCTGATGCATGCCGAGAAACTGCGCAAACAACAGCAGGAACTGGAACGTGCCCAAATCGACATTGTATGTTTACATACTTCCATTCTCCACCTTTTAAAGCAGCCCTACGTGACATTAACTTAGCAGTCGGACCTGTTAATCAGTGTGCTATGGATTGCACTTTAGTTACATGACTTGAGCCAGTGCTGTAAGTCTGGAAAGGACAGAATATTAATTTAAAAAGTTGAATTTGGTGTGTTTCAGATCCGTAATTCATACCTTGTTACAGATTGATGCCACATTGATCACAGTGCTACTTATCACATGTTTCAGTGCCTCTGAAATATTTATTGACTTTACATATAATGCTGCGATAACTCTGCTAAGGAAAACAATCCTTGCTCGTTTTAACACACGTCTACTAAATTCTTACATTTTTAAGGTGGCTTACTGCCGCTTTAATATTGTTTTGAATACAATTTATTTTTATATAATGTACTGTGAAATATAACTTATTTAATTATAATGATATAAAAGTGTAATATCTGTCTGTACCTCGGTAAACCGCTGTATCTGACAATTTTCTCCTTAGGGTGAGTACGAGTTTTCTCCGGAGATCCTGAGCGGTAGGCTGGCTGAAGTTGTCTACAAAGACGCCACGCAGAAAATTAAAGGTGTGTATTGTGCACTCTTTCCATCTTTTTGTCTGTATTAGTGCTATCAACTGTTATCGGCTATATGCTAACCTTTCCGCTGGGTGCAGGGGCGGAGTTTATGCTCTCACTGCTGCAGATTGCTGCCATTTTTGACTTCACCAAAGAGCTGCAGGACTCCATCCTCCAGGAGTAAGACCTCCAGCTACATACTGACTCGGGCTTTAAGAAATTAACGAGTTAAGTATCAGATGGAAGAAAAAATAAAACTGCACGAACCTGTGTTCAGTCTGCAGAGTCAGCACACTGACGACTCTGTGACCTGGGACTTCATGGCTCGTCGGGAGCTGGAGGTGGGTGGGGCTCCCGAATTGCGCTTGGCTGAGAGTCGTGCCGCTGACATCAGGAGCAGAGAGGAGCGTTGCAGTGCTGTGTATGAGGAGGGACTCAAGAACCTCAACACAGGTGACACGGAGATTAAAAATTTACAGCACGTGTTATGAGTTTGCTGATTTACAGCATTACCGTGCAATCGCTTGCATTATATCTTTCACACCTCCTGAAGGATATAAAGTGGCCTGCCGATAACTGAATATGCAACCGATAGTTTTTAAAATTGTTACTGAATGAAAATGTAACACAGAGTAAAATATTGCTGAACTTTATTACAAAAATAAACAGTACTGATTGTACCATGAAAATCTTTAAATTAAATAAATTATATATCAACTACTAAATAAAGTAAATAAAAGATATAAATCCAAACTGAATCAAAAAGTAACACTCCAAATAAAAAATACAAGTAGAGACCTCCAAAATGAATTAAAACACTCCAAATAACACAACAAAATTTGTGAGTTTTTATTTCGTCCCTAGAGGCCGCTCTCGTACCGTATAATGACAGCAGAATCTTCTCAGCTGCTCCTGGGAAAAACTCAGTGGATTTTTTCTCTAGTTTATAACAATTAAACACTAACTATAGCAGGAAAACAAGTTAGTGTTAGTACTCAATAATGGTCTAGAATGGTACATAACCGTGTGATTCGAGGCACAAAGTTAGTTTCCAGTTGTGGACACTGTCATATATTGTGCTATATTGTGCATATATAGTGCTCACTGTTTACTTTGATATTGCACCACACACACAGGAGAAGTTTAAAGACACATTTTTGATGTAGAGTGTTACAGTTGAAGGGCTGGGCACCATACACGTACTATTGTTCAAAAAGAAAAAACCAAGGATCATGGTTAGAATCATCGTATAGCTACACATTTAACAACTCGCTACCACTCCTAACGCTATCAGCCAATTCCATCCATAAATATCCTCAGTGTTTCTTTAAAATGGTCATAACTGTTATACATGGGATCTGTAGCGGTTCACTTCTCTGCAGAACCCCTGTGGACGTGTTACGTGACATTCTGTTGGGACCGATTTAAGAGGAAAACAAACGTCACCGAGCTGAAGGAAAAGGTATGATGTAGTTGCCACATCAGTGCACACGAAGGACTGGGCTTTCAAAATCTGACCACTTGTAGCTATTGTACTCTGTGTGTGTGTGTGCGCGCCTGTGTGAAATCCTCAGAGAAGAGAACGGCTGCTTGGTGTCCTTCAGAGAGCTCACGATGCCTCACTGCTGCAGGAGGCTTTCTACAGGACCTGGGTGAGAACATATCCACAGTATTGATGTGGTTAATAATGGAAAGCAAATTAGTGACTTCATGGAGAAAATAATGTTGCTGTTTTTATAAATAACAATTTTTATTGATTCTCATACACTTTTCAGAGTACAACAAAATATATCAATACAGAATCAACATTTTTTACCCCGATAACAGCCGCTCCCACCCCACCCAGGAATGTTTACATTTGATTAATTTACTTATGATTCATGTACATGTGATTTAATTACATATGATTTCATTTTCACAAATCCATACAGAATCAAAGTTTTAACCCCAGTAACACCCCCCAAGATTTATATATGATTCATTTGTGTAATTTTACATGTGGTTCATTTACACATGATTCATTTTCTTCGACCCCCCCACCCCACCTCGGCACATGATGGCTACACTAACTATTGCTGGTTGTATAAATATTATAAAACCCAACAACAGTCATAAGACTCAAGGGCAATATGATCTTTAATACAACGGTGAGTCTCCTGTAAAAATACTATATCGGAGTTTTTAAAAGTTTCAAAAATATATAAAAAAACCTTAGATCTCTTAACCGGATTACCCATACCTATGACGTTCCAACTAATACATCTTAAAAGGCGTGCCTGTCCTAGCCGTGCTGGGATCAATATTACTACTAACCATCTAATAAAGTAAACCATAGGGATATAAATAGTCAATTAGAGCCGGAGTGATTTCCCCTCCCCCCAACCATCCCCCAAATCCAGACACTCAAAGTCTCCATAACCCAAAGGAGACAGCAGTGTATCCCTCTACAACCAAAAGTTCTCCACAATGTGAAATACAGCACAAAGAGACAACCTCTCAGAAAGAACGCTGAACTAACCAACCCTTACCAAAACAAAAGATTTCAGTAAGAGAAAAATCCCCTACTGACTTCAAATCTGATACAGTGCGCACAATAACAGATATAATGTCCTTAACAAAAAATAAAAAAAAAAGAATACGCCGCTGTGCAGGTGATACAATTCATCCTGATATCAAGAGTTTCACACAGTCTCCTGCCTCCTCCGCTGGGTGAAATATTCCATACCGAGCACCCTCAACATCACGAAGTTGAAGCTGAATCTCATTAAATGCAGCTCGAGCCCGAGCTATCTTGGGTGTATAATCAGGGAAAACGGAAATAATCAAATTCCTGACATTAATCTGCTGGAGCTCCATCGCACGGCGTACAATATCAACACATTCACGGTGATGGTGGAATCTGCACACGATAGCTCGTGGTCGTTCATCAGGCTTGGCCTTCGGCTGAAGGTTCCGGTGGGCTCCTTCTCCAGACCAAGCGCCTCTTTTAACAAGGCCGCTACAGCAGCAGTTGTACAAATATCAGAGCCGCGACCTCATCTCTGAATCCTCACATTTATTCTGTAATTGAGTCACGGTCGCAGTGAGAGACTCGAAGGTAGACTTCATATGTGCTGTGTCATGTGTAAGCGCGTGCACCATTTCCACAACCGTACCTTTTAGCGCTGAAATGGTAGCCTCGGTAGCAACTTTATCATTAACCTGTTGTGTTTTCACAGCATGCAGGTCAAGCTGGATAGCAGACAGCGCTTCCTTAAGAATCCCCTGGAGCTCCGTATTAAAAATATCAGCGATATCCTTCCTCAATGACGCCAACAGCTCAATCTTGAGTGCGAGATCAAAGTCACCGCTCGGAAACACGGATTCAGGGGGAGAGGGGGACACGCTCACGGCGCGCGCACTTGGCCTCAGTCGTGTTTGAATGCCACCTTGGGTTTTTGTATTCTTTCCAGACATTTTAACGTGACAAAAAATGTTAATAATAAGCAAAGATACGGAGTAAAATAAGTTAAAGTATATTATATGACCAAAAAGCGCAAATTAATTAAAATTTTAATCGAGATCAGCAGGAGCCTCCAGCTTTGCGTCCTACTCCATTCGAACCCGAGTTCGAAAATGTTATTTTTACTGATTTATTTGGAACAGTAGTGTGACACAAATGTCCTTGCGATTTGTTGAATTTAATAATTTCTTAGATAACATGTTATCATCTTAAATGTTACATTTTAGAGAAGGCCGTAGCATAATTCTGACTTCTCCTGTGTCTCTGTCTCCCTCCTCTCAGCTGGAGGTCTTGATATCATCTGAGAAAACACAAGCCGCCATTCAGGTTGCCATAGCAGCCGCTAAACGCTTCAATAAATCGGTAGAGATGTGGACGTTGAGCTTGCAGACATTGGTGCGTTTAGAGAGCGAGGAGGCGGGGCCTCTGTTCCAGGAAGCAATGAAGCTCGTGAATCCCAAGGTACCTGATCTGTTTTTCTCCACAAAAAAACCCAAAACAGTATCAAATTAAACAGTCACACAAATAAAACCTGTGGTTCATTTCACGTCCATGACATCTGAGGTGACCTTTAACCCTGTAAATGTACCAATAGAAAACGAGTGGAAGGCTGAGGTCACGTCTATCTGGGCTAAACACTAATGATGATCAGTCTTGTTAAAGCTTTTTTTTTCTGCTCTTCAATCAGCGTATTAGATTTAATATTTTATATTCAAATGTTCAGGATCCTCTGTTTTTATTTTTGTTGGAATAACACAAGTCTATGTAAAACAAAAAGTTAATTAAAGCAATCAAATTTAAAGACATACATTTTCTCTAATAAAAGCATGCACTTAAATTAATATTTTATATAATAAATATGTATTAATAAATAAATGCCATTTAAAACAGCCATTACACTCATTTCTTTTTAAAATAACCAATTTTCTTAATTCATGTGATGAAATAATCGATTATATAATACATGTTTATTAATAACAATGCATGCAGTTTAAAACATACTTTACTTTCATGTTTTTTTTTTTTTTATCAATTTTTTTGCTTATAAATGCATGCTTATTGTTTAAAAAAAAAAACTAGTGATTTTTATACTAGTTTTTTTTTTTTAACAATAATGAATTATCTAATTAATTATAGAAAACCATTTGAGTTAAATATCAGCCAGGTGTTGTTGTGGCCTTTAAGGATCTGGAATTGTGTCTCTCACCTCTTTCTCTCTCGCTGGTCTTCAGGACACTTTGCCATTGTGGAAGCTTCAGGCCGAGTGGAGCATCACATCGCAGCCTCCGGATGAAACAGAAGCTCTGTTTCAGGTAATTTAACACAGATTCTGTAGAGTTGAACACTGTTGAGAATATAGTGTGTGGTTGTAGGAGGTTAAAATCCCTGCATTTGACCCTTTAAAACCTTAATATCACAAAACTCTGAAAACTTTTTAATCGCAGATTTATCAGTTTATCATGATCTTCATGAAGTAAGAATGATTGAGAGATAAAAGATTGACTGATGAAATCCATTTCCTGTGTGTTGCGTTGCAGAAAGCTCTGTTAACTCAGGTCCCGGCAGTTTCCACGGCGATGAAGGAAATCTACCTGCAGTGGGCCTACAGGACTGGTGGCTACAAAAAAGCCAGGAAACTTTTCACCAGGTCTGTCTGTCTATACATCTGTCTGTCTCTCTGTCTATATATCTACCTACATACACACACACGCAAGCATTAGCAGTAAAATGTGACCGAAAGTATTTATATTTGTTCCCCTAACTGGCATTTAACACATTGGTATGAATTAACCATGACGTTCAGCATTAATACATTATCACTAACATTAACTAAGTAACTAACATTAATTATTAATTAATTTGAACTCGTACCATCAGTGATTAAAACAAAACCTGCCATCACTGACATGAACAACACGTTAATGAACGGATCGGTATTCAGAAATGATACTAAAAAGTTCTGTTAATATGTGGTCATTTTTAGTTGAAGTTTGTAAACATTTAATCAGACGACAATGCATATGTTAAAATGCTTTTGTTATTGTATTAGCCTTACTCAGTTTATTCATGGTGACTCATCCTTATTTTAATCTTAAGGAATGCAATAAATTAAATTAGTTAAAGGAACCTTGCTGTAAAAACTTTCTGATCTGACCTGTGTGGCTTCCATGGGGGGCAGTGGTGGCTTAGCTGTTAAGGCTCTGGGTTACTGATCGGAAGGTCAGGGGTTCAAGCCCCAGCACTGCTGAGCTGCCACTGTTGGGTCTATGAGCAAGACCCTTAACCCTCTCTGCTCCAGGGGTGCTGTATCATGGCTGACCCTGTGCTTCCTGACGGGCGAAGAAAAGAATTTCACTGTGCGCTACTGTATAGCGTATAACCAATAAAGACTCATTATAATTATTATTATCTGTCCTTCCAGCCTGCACGAGCACCGACCTTTCTCCAAAACCTTCTTTACCACGATGGTTCAGATCGAAAAAGATCAAGTGAGTGTAAAATAATGACAAGGGTTGGGACAGTAGTTGCTTTAGAAATATTTTAACATTTCCAATAAAGACCATTGATTGTAGCAATAGAAATTATTATCTTTTAGTGTGATGAAATATAAAATCAAACACCAACACTGTCTGGGGGGGTGGAATAGAATTACAAATATATTTGCTAAATATATTTGAAAATTTTAATAGGATCTCTTTGAATGGTTCATCAGAACAATGTTGAATCAAAACCTTCTCGTTTCTAATTCTTTAAATCTTAATATAATAATAATAATAATAGTGTTATCTGTACTAGAATTAGCATTATGTTAAGAATTTCAACGATTTGATGTACTGTCATATCGAGCTATATGCGAGTCTGAATTGTTTCGTTTGTAACCTTTTCAAACTTTCACTTTTTTGTTCCAGGAGAAGCCGAAAATGAGTCACCTGAGAGATTACTACGAGCGAGCGCTGCGTGAGTTCGGCTCCTCCGACGAAGGTGAGTGACTTCAGTTGAGGAATCAGGACTGTACAGGAAACCTGTCTGTTCTTCCCAGCAGCTCTGACAGTAGCGCAGGTTTATATTTATAATGCGCTCGTTCTGATACGTTACCGTTTCTATAGTAACCGCTCATTCTCAGGGACGTGTACAGTCGACACTCTACTGATAATAAACAGATTTTTCTTTTTTTAAAGGTAAAGCTGTAACTAAGTTTTCCGACGTCTTCAGGACAGGAGTTTACACTTTTTTGCAGTTTCTCTGTAACAAAAGCTGTAGGTTTTTTGTTTTTTTTTTTTGTCTTGCATCATAGCTGCTATGACGTAAGTGAGGACAGATACTAACTTGTCTAGAGCATTCAATATAATAATATTAAATGGATTAAAATCATGACGTGTCTTACTTTTAATAAATATTAAAATTGTAGTCGTTAGTGAGTTGCTGTGGGGTAAGAGGAATAGAACACACAGGGACGTGCTGTTAAAGGTGCTCTTATCAGTCTCAGGATGATAACAATAACTCTGTTTCATCACTCCACACTTGTTGATTTATTTTACTATAGCAGCATGACACGCACAGGATATAAGCAAATTCATGTGAATTAATTTATTTTGTGTGTAGATCTGTGGATGGATTACATCAAAGAGGAGCTGGGTATCCATGGCAGCGCTGAGAATTGTGGGAAACTCCACTGGAGGGCAATGAAGAACCTGACTGGAGAGTGTGTGCAGCGCTTCACCACGCAATACACACTGATGCAGACCGGCCACATCTAGATCACACACACAAACACACATAAAATGAACCTCCCTCTGAAGTTAAAAAAAAGAAAAGTTCTTTGTGTTAAAGAAACAGTTCACTCATATTCACGATGTTACTTTATTCTAGAAGTTCAGACATTGTTCAAGTTTAGTAACATTTTAATGTCACCAGGACTTCCTGATTGGATTGTGTTTAACCTGAAGCTATAAAACTGACCCTCAGTGTGTAAAGTACACGATTTAATTGTGTTGTGGGTCTCTGTTCTATTTTTTTTTTTTTTTTTGGTCACATTTTGTATTTGCATTTTGTTAATATCTCAAACAGATGTTTTGTGAGTAGTGTTTCAGAAGTAAACTTTTTTTCAGTGTGTACATACCTGCTGTTTGCATAAGTATACCCACTAACCGACCTAGTTGGCTTGCAGTTTATAGGAGCTGGCTGAGTGTCATTTGCCAGAAAGCTTTTAAATACAAACACTCATTTTTCTATAGAAAGAAATGGGTTAACCTCTGCGCCGGCCAGCGTGTCTGTCTCGCGACACATTATAGACATTACAGTTGGTTTTGTGACTGTAAGTCATTCCCTTCAAATGCTATTGATGTTACAAACATGTATATCAATGTCATATGTACAGTGGTGTGAAAAAGTGTTTGCCCCCTTCCTCATTTCCTGTTCCTTTGCATGTTTGTCACACTTAAGTGTTTCGGAACATCAAACCAATTTAAACAATAGTCAAGGACAACACAAGTAAACACAAAATGCAGTTTGTAAATGAAGGTGTTTATTATTAAAGGTGAAAA
>JAFFST010046535.1:175705-197393 GCA_022414735.1 Noturus placidus | reverse complement strand
GGGGGGGGTGGGGGGGGGGGTGGGGGGAGTGGTTGGGGGTATAGCGCTGACCCCCCCAATGTCCATAACATGGTTACGCCCTTGCCTGAACTGGAAACTTCATAATTGTTTTGTAAAGCTTTAACGTCACTGTTGCTATGATTGAATGATGAAGTTATAAAGTTATACATTTAAAGTAAAAAAAAATAAAATAAATGTGATTTTTTTCATTTATATGATCAGCAAATAAAAAATGCCCTTCTGTAATGAGTACAGTGAAAACTGCAGAAGTGTTGCACAAAGTTTCCAGAAATAAAAGGGGAAACATACTTCATTAGCAAGAACTTAGTTAATATTCAAAAATCTAAAAGGAAACCTATATATATATATATATATATATATAGAGAGAGAGAGAGAGAGAGAGAGAGAGGTGTATCATCTGAGGATTTACTACTACAGATTATAATTAATACTGGCTTAGTATATTATTAAACAGCTATTAATATTTATAATTGAAGCTAATTAAATGAAAGTTTTAATAAAACTGACATTAAACAAATAATAAAAGTAACTCAAAGTGAAGAGCTAAACACTGAATTGTGAATAAAATTCTATGTGGGGGGGAAGATTGTGGGAACTCTGAGACTCAAACCTGCAAGTTTAGCTGAGGTGAACAATCATAGTGAAAATGTGTCGACGAGGACGCTGAGAAATGTGCTTCTGAGATGCACGTGCTCGTGTTGGGCCAGTACTCATTTCATTTGTGTTTATTCGTAGCTATATTTATGCGTGTGTCGCATAAATGTCTCATAATCCTGTTTCTTCTGACGAATAACTTTCATTAACTGTGTAGCGATTAAAAATAAAACACATTACTGCGATGATATTGTAAACGCTGTGATACGTAAGGAATAAAACATTCAGTGCCGTGCTGTTATGGGAAACTAATCAACAACGCTCTGATGTGATGAAGCGGAGTTACTGAGTTGCTGTTACCAGTCCGACGTTGATTACTTTCCCGTCACGGCACATCCTGGAGTGTTTTGTTAATCCTACATAGGAAAATGTGTGCACTCATTGAAACGGTGATGGAAGGGGTCTCCAGTGTCGGAGGTAACGCTGTAACTTTCTGTTTTCTGATGTCTTCAGAACAGATGAGTTAGACCCTAACCTGACATGACGTTCTCAGAGACCTTCGTTCTTTTCACTGGTTGAGGGAAACCTTTTAAATACCGCAGAGGATGGAACTGTAACAATGTCTGAGCAAAAATTTGACACCGTAGTCTTGACTCCAACGCCGTGATATGAGCTACAGAGATGTGTTCGCACATGTCCGGACCAAACTCGTTGTCTCTACACCGCCAGCTGCTTGTGTGTGAAGCGGATCTGGGTTATTAGCCGTGTGTTAGCTCAGGATGGTTCAGGTGTCACGGGACGTTTGAAGAAACTCTCATTTAGTGCAGTCTTTCTAAAGATAATTCTCTATAGAGGATGTGATTTAAGGTCTTGTTGTCGATGTTCCCTCTAACACACCTGTTCACACCGCTGTGTTGAATCAGCATTGACTCTTCTTTTGTTCCATTTAAATAAAGTTTTATAAAGCTTTTAGCAAAGACAAGTGCATCATTATGCAGCTAGTGTGTTAGCTCAAAGTCTTATTATTGTAGTGAAATATAACGTCAGTTCAGCTCACTAATATCACACGCACCTATAAATCTGCTGATTCGACACCGTGTTGCTTGGCACCGCCTGTTAATTCACTTTATTTAAGCTAGATGTTACCGTTTTTAATCTAACGACGCTTGACTTACTGACCTGAGATATGAGTCATTAGAGTCAGGAAAAAATCATTGAGTGTGCGTGTGTGTGCTGTTATAGTAAATTAGTCAACAACAGGGTGATGTGATTGAGCAGAGTCACTGTTTCCACCCGGAAGTGGATTATTTTCTATTTTCCTATAACAGCATGACCCCAATGGTTTTATACCTCTCATACAACAGCAACTTAAGAACAATTACAATTTATTTATTAAAGAACGACAAAGAATCTGTTGTGGAATGACATTACATTATAGCAGCTCTAAATAGTCTTTTCCTCAACAGCCTCCTTTTATTCTTTCTCTAAGACAAACAAAAACCCAAAACGCAGCTTGTTGTGTTACAGAGAAACCACAAAGTAGCGTAAACTCGTCTGTCCTGAAGACGAAGAAAACTTAATGTTACAACTTTACCTCTGACACTGGAGACTCCTTCCATACATGTTAAAAAAACATCTCCTTACATATCAACGATTACACGGTTCATACATCTGCTGTATATGTCCCTCTGAACGGTCTGTTACTATAGAAACGATAACGTATTAGATTAGAATGAGCGCATTATTATAAACCTGTGATTTGCAGCTGCGCTACTGTCTGTGGCTCAGTCGGTAGGGCGGCTGTGGCTCAGTCGGTAGAGCGGGTTGTCCACTAATCCACTAATCGTAGGGTTGGTGGTTCGAATCCCGGCCCGGGTGATCCCATGCCGAAGTGTCCTTGGGCAAGACACTGAACCCTAAGTTGCCCCCGATGGCAAGCTAGCAAGCTCTGCTACCATTGGTGTATGAGTGTGCACATGTAAGTCGCTTTGGATAAAAGCGTCTAATAAATGAATAAATGTAAATGTCTGAGCTGCCGTTATAGAGAATTAAGCAACACCTCCTGACCAATCACAATCCAGAACAACTTACAGACTCAATTTTGATTTAAATCAGGATTACTCAGGACATGTTCATGTTCGATGAACAGGATTATGGGAAGACTAACAAATGCTTTATAGTTAGCTGATTTTCAGGACATGCTTATTATGAATTAGCATGATTTTGTCTTTGCTAAAAGCTAGCTTACACACAGAGATGCGGTGTCCATGACGACGTATGTAAATCCTCACTGTGCTTCGTGTTTTATTGATCCATTTGGTAAGAAAACAGCGTTATTAGCTGCCTGTGCTCACGGGAGAGTTCGCGAACTTGGTAACCCCGTGAAACTCGATGTTCAGCAGAACTGAAACAACGAGCTCTGAAACTTTACGAGGCTCGTAAAAAGGCTTCGTGATGAGGACGCTCAGCAGGAAGGATGAGAAATGAGCGGAGTTCCCTTCTAACTCACCCATACTGTGATTTATCGAAAGGTGAATTGGGAGTTGTGTGTGTCTGTGTGTGTGTGTGTGTGTGTGTGTGTGTGTGTGTGTGTGTGAGACGACAGCGTGAACAAGGCAGCAAGAAAAGTGAGGGACTTTTAGGGGCAGCTGTGTTCTGCTAACTCAGTCATAATGCCCCTGAAAATCCTTATTGCTCTTGCAATGCTCAGCGATGATCCCGACAGGAAAGCCTGATCCTGCGCTCCGGAATCGTACACAGCAGGATTTCAGGATTCTGAGATCCCGGATTCAATGTGTGACTGTAATAGGAGATGTTTGGGGCAGATAAATGTTTCCTCTGTGTGTTGTCCTAATTCAGGCCCATGATTCATCTCCTCATGTTAGTTATCTAATTGTTTTACTCATTTCTCTCTCTCCGTTGGTCTTTCTCCCTCTCTTTCTGTCTCTCCGTACCTCTGTCTCACTCTCTCCATCTTTGTGTCCCTCTGCCTCCTCTTGTCTCTTCATCTGTCTGTGTGTGTGTGAGAGAAACAGAGTGAGAGAGAGAGAGAGAGAGCAAGCATTTTGGGAATGTGAATGGGGGAATACCGGACTGATCTCCAGGTTTGTCTCCCCAGCATATATAAAGCTATTCTGCCTCTGGACTCAGATAGATAGAGAGAGAGAGAGACAGACAGACAGTGAACCAGTTAGACTGTGTGTGTGTGTGTGTGTGTGTGTGTGTGTATGAGACGATCGTAGATGACTCAGACTCATGCTCTTCTCTGAACAGAGAGAAAAATGGGGAACACTGACTCATCCAAACATGTGGAATCTCATACGCTGATCACATGACTAGCTCCACAGGCTACTCCGCTTCTGATTGGTCCCGGCGCTGGATCGAGATCAAGCAGAACCACGTCCCCGTTTTTCCCCTCCCTACACGAACCCGAATTCTTCATTAACAATAATTCAGCAAGGGTTACTTTAAGGAGGACGAACAGGAGCGAAATGTTAGACACGAACGTTATTTTTGTAGGCAAACGTTTCAAAAAAGTTTATCAGGTTGTGCACATATCTCTGGTTTAGAGTTCAGCTTCGCTCTGGAATTATAAAAATGACTGACATATTTGGCCTCAGTGTCACTTCATATTTATACTCAAGTGAAACACGTAGAGTTTCTAAACGCTCTTTGGAGGTAAAAAAAGCCATATAAATAGGCATTTTGTTCATAATGAGTTGTATTGGTGCCAATAATTATGATGCAAGTTTTTGTGGAAAGTTGACTTTTTTCTTTAGAATAAATTGGCTTTTAATTAAAGGTTAGATTTCTCTCATAATTAAGCACAAATACAATATTTTACAGTAAAAGGGGTCTAGAGGAAACAGTACATTATGTAGGTTGATGATAGTGCTTATACAGTGTAGATATGATTAAACATATGTTCATAGTGTCACAGACATCTGATTAGAGCTTACCGAACGTAACATTTAGACCCCAAACAAACTGGACACCATTTTGTTTTTCACTATCACGCCCGTTCCGCTTTTATTTCACAGTAAAGACACATCCGAGTAATTTATCTGATCGATGTTGGGAATTGTGGTTCTTCGCTTTAGCTTTAATGTTGCAGATAATTGAGCAATAACTCAAAACAAAGTTTATATTAAAGCATAATGTGAGTGAAAGTGTACCGAGTGCTGATCGTGTCTGTAACTGTTACTGTGCCGTATATCACATAAAAAATATGCACTTTATTGAGATTTGCACTGTTTCTAGGTTTCATTGCAACAAAACACTGCCATGTTTCTGAATGATTTATGATTTCCTGAGCTTTAAAAAAACACCCTCGGGCTCGAAGGAAACTGTTATGTAGGAAATTTTTTTTCCTCATTTACAGAATGATGGTGTAGCGTGGATAAAAAACAAGTGCAGGTTTTCTCCCGTGCTCAAGTTGGCTAACACGCCCTGAACTAACCGGTGGAGATTCCAACAGAGCGAATGAAGTGATGGGGTTTCAATGAGTCATCGATGGATTGGAACACACCCTGCAAACGCATGGCAGGTAGAAACTCCAGGCTCTCCTCCTCCTCCTCAGGCCGTTTGGGTGTGGGACGATCCGGGCTAGCTGAGGAGGCAGAAGAAAAAAAAATAGAAAAGCGGAGAGGAGTAAACATAACTGACAAAGGCCGGGTGAACGAGTGCAGCCCCCTCCCTCCTTCTCTCCTTTCCCCTGCACACTCCTCCACTCCTTGTGGAGCCCCTTGAGAGAAAAACCAACCCAACCTGCTCTGTGCATAGACTCGTTCGTGGAAACGACGGCCTCTTGTGCAAATATACGAGAGGTTACAATGCGTTTGTTGTGGTCATTTCTTCTTTGGGCGTTGTCCTGCTCAGAACCTTCAACACTTTGTAGTTTTATATTTATTTTTACGTGCCCCGGTGATGTTTGTTTTCTACTTCCAAAAGTGACCTCGTTTCATTTGGGGAGCCGTCGTCACTGAGGCCTGCAGCGTCCTCTCAGGAATTAACACTTGGACGGAATCTCACAGCGTGAAGCGACCTGGAGCTCTCTGAGCGTCCGGCACGGCAGCAAAAAGTCTCTGGTGCGTTAATGTTGCACAACGTGCCTGAATATGGGAGTGCAGGCTGCGTAAACAGTGCGCGCTTGGCTGTGGGGAGTGTGTGTACTTTCACCACCCTCGCCTCACACTCCACTTCACCCTGACCACCACGCCATTCATGCATTTTAACTTGAACAGGCAGTGAACATATCATTTACTTGTCTAATGCACACTATGGATGCAGCAGGTTTTTTTGTTTGTCCTTACCAAAATGAGTGACTTACTTGGCATTAATGATTCACGTACATTACAGAACTTTTTTATTTAGCATTGTTTATGTTGGTTGTTGTCATGTGCCAGCGATAAACTCCTCGTACTGAGTTTTATGTTTAAGACGTTTAATACAGCGTATGAATGTGGTCTAGAGGTCGACAAGATAGTGGATTTAACTAAATTGGGCGGTACCTGCTGACAACCCATTAATCAACTGATTTTTTTATGCCCATAACCAGGAATCGGTTGTTGGTGCCAATTTATCAGCAAAACTGATCAACGGCCGACCTCTAACCCAGGAAGTGGGCGTGTCTCCATGCTTGCAGAAGTGAAATGATCTCTGTCACGTGACAGTTTCTCTGTATGCGTGCTTCACAGCTACTTTTGTGTTTGCACAATTCATAGCGCTCAAAATGTATGCAATCTGAACTAACCTTGATCGCTCGCGTACATCGTGTGCTAATTCAATTTCACTAATCACTTAGAAAGGCAATATATTTCCAAGTCTGTAATCTTTCATTGAAGTGCAGCGACGTTTCCTCGCCTCTAAACAGCCACACGTGTCATGTGTGTAATACGAAATGAGTATCGAACCTTAGTATCATAGTGGACCATGTATCAAAACGTGGTTAAAGCTGTGTATTCTTTGTTGCTAGGCAACTGGATATATTTGCTAGCGAATATTCACGATTTAGCTAGCTAGTTTATGGCAGTTAAATCATCTATATGTGCAGTGATGACAAAAATGAGTCAAAAATATTCAAATTACTAGTAAAATATTCTGTACGTCTAAAACAACACTTTACTTCTATACACTTAGCATCGCCCACCAACCAAACATCAGCATTACTGAGACGTGAACTTTTTATGAAGTAAAAAACACAAATAGAACAAGAGTGGTCGTTTTTATGGAATCTTCTGACCCGCGCCTGCAGTCAAAGCCTTTGAAGTCTTTTTTTAAAAAGGAGAATCTCTCTCATAAATCTTAATGCCCTGAACTGTCACATGGCTTCTCGGTGTGTTTAAACAGCTCGTCTCGTTTTCAAAACAACTTTCTGGTCACTTCAGCGAGAGATATTTTAAGGATGAACTTCCCTTCAGGCTATGACGATAGAGATGGTCTTTAGTAACATGACGTGTTGTGCAATGCGCTAATAAATCTCACTTCGTGCAGTATAACTATTAAAATGGCTCTTTAAAGCAGAGAATAATTTTAGCCTTAGGGATTTCATTTCAGAGGAGCAGAACCCTCAGAGTTCTCTGCTGTAGAAAACTCGAAACACAAGGCTGCTTTCATTGGCTTTTTTAAAAGAAAAAGAAAAAAGAAAAATCATTGGATGATATGAAAACAAAAGCCTACATGCTCACATGACCTGCACACTCTTGTAAAAATAACAACAATCTTCCTAGTCCTAGCTAAGTTAAAATGGGACATCGCATCCCAAAAATACACACGTTCTTATTTTTTGGTTGCATTGTTGGAATATCACCAATTATTCAACTGTAATATCTAACCTTAACTCGTTCACTAACGACTCATTCCTGAAGATGTCGGAAAACTTCAAGTTACAGCTTTACAAAATGGAGACTCCTTTTTTGTGAATTTGTGAAATTGGAGACTCCTTCCGCAAATCCAAACCACATCAACGAGCGCATTAATATTAATATAAACCCGTGATTTGCGACTGCGCTACCATCAGAGCTGCTGTTCTCGAAAATTAATCAACACCTTCAGACCAATCACGATTTCACTGTGGGAAAAGGAGTCTTTTTTTTTCTTCCTCATTCCCTTCATGCTCATTACTCACGATTTAAACTTTGACAGAATTTGGTTGCTGAAATTTCTGACGATTCGTCTGAGGACGTTCTGTTCCAGATTCAGCCGTTATATTTAAACTGAATGTAAATGTGACATTAACAATCGGAGTGTGGTCTCCAGGAATAAACGTGAGGGTGGGACTGGATGAGTGGGATGACGGACATGTGAAGAATATTGAGATTACTCAAGAGAAGAAAAAAAAAGAACCATCACTTCCTGGTTTTAGCAATGATCTAAACATGCGCACTTTGCTTCTTCTAGCACTCAATTAAAGATCTTATATAGTAGCACTACTTGTATTGTTCTCTGCTTGATATCACTTTGCTTGTATCTCTCATTTGTAAGTCGCTTTGGATAAAAGCGCCTGCTAAATGAATAAATGTAAATGTACATGTAAACAGTGATCAATATACAGCATATAATCATCGTTTGCATGAACGTCTGCAGAGTCGTATCGGTAAAGCCAGACAGATTCTCCGCTCCTGCTCGTTTGCCATCCACTTATTGTTCCACGTTCATCTGGAGAGACTTTATCACAACTTTGATTACCCATATCTGGTATCTGGAATGCTGGGATCAGCGCTGGAAAACATATGTTCTTTCCCGGAACGTTCTCCTGATACTGGTTTACATTGCACAACAATGTTTCCAAACATCAACATTTTTTATTACACACATATTCTTTAACCCTTCAGAATTGAATCACTTACAAATAACATCCCCTGTGATATGTTGCCCCCATGTCCAGGGTGTCCCCTGCCTTCCCTGGGATAGGCTCCAGGCTCTCAGTATTGAAGATGGATGGATAAATAAAGACCATGTAGAAAGAGAACAAACTTGTCCTGTTCGTCTCTTTACTGTCACTTTAGAGCAACACTAGCTGGTCGTGGACGAGTTAACTCGTGTACACTGAACGGGGCATGAGCAGCAGCTTGAGGCTTCACATCCCGTGATGTTTAATGCAAATTAGTTGGCACTTTAATTTTATTTATTTATTTTTTAAAAATGTAGCAATGTAAAGTCGTGCAAAAGAAAAGTGTTCACTCTATAGTCAGTAGATAAGTTTGTATTCCACAGATGTGTCATGCTGGCTGATGGGTGGAAATTGATAGATTACCAAATTGGGGATAGAATGAGGAAAATCAAGCAATTTCAGTTGGGCAAAAGCAAGGTCAGTTTATTTAAGGCGGAAATAAAATACGGAAATTAGATGAATAAATAATTAAAAAGCAGTGCAAAGTGAAGGAAAAAAATGCTTCAGTGTCCAAAGCACAGGAAACTAGAATACAAAGAACATCAGTCACTAGTCAAAATATCGGCAAGTGTCTACTGCAAGGAAAAAAAAAGCGTGGGTGTCAAGAGATTCAGCATTCCCTCCAGGATTTTGTGATCGCAGAATCTAGTAAACTCTGTAATAATCGGAAGAGCTTGCAATTGTTTTCAAATTTACAGCATATTTTCCAGGTTTGGGACGAGATGTGTCATGTGTCGTCATCACGACGCACATCCAGCCTCTTTGATTCACGTGCGTCAAACATGAGTACAGCTAAAAGGTCTCATTTACCAATAAACATCACTTGAAAGACCATGCAAAACTATTTCCTGTGATTGCGATTTTGCCAAATCAAGTACACAGTAAAATCCCTAGTGTTGAATTAACACCCAGAGTGTTCATTTGTGTCCAGTGGACTCATATAAACACTGTAGGGTGTAAATTCAACGCTCGCAATTTTGCTCTGTAGTTTTCCGCAAAAAAAGCACAAAAAAAACCTCTGGAAGTTGCATTGCACATTTTTGGCAAAATCAAGCGTTTTTGGCTGCAACAACAACAACAAAAAAGCTCTGAGAAATCCTGTACAGATTGATTCGACTGTTATCAGTATATCGAGCCAAATGACTCGACTGACTCACTGGAAAGAGCTGGAATTCCCATTACTAATCTACAATATCTGAACTCATCTGGTAAAAAGAGAGAGAAAAATGCATTATACACTAACGATTTTGTTTTGTCTTGCATTCCAACTTGCTATCGCAGAAAAAAAAAAGCAGCACTGTGATTACAGCTACACTTACTTCCTTTGCTGCATGTACTGTATATCAGTATGTTTACATGGACAACAATATTCTGATATTAACCCTATTAAGGCAATACTCTGATTAAGAAACTACCATGTAAACAATGATTTTTTATTACATTAATCCGATTAAAGTCAATCGAAGTTAACACAAATGGAATTAAGACACGTGGAGTACTCCAGTTTTAGTCACATTATCGAAGTGTATTATAGACATGTAAACACCTTAATCATACTATTAACGTCGTGTGGAAGAATTCACCGCATTTTGCGACTGGACACGTACACACACGGCAGTGCTCAACTGTTTGACGGCAAACACGAGAGCACAGCTGTGTCCAAAACCGTGTACTTACCCGCAATATAGTAGGAGAAATACATGTATCTCAGCTACTATATAGTAGGTAAGTACACGGCTTCAAGCAGTCGTCTATTTGCACGTACAGCATGACAAATTATTAGCTGCACTTGAAGCTTTCATCAAATTAAAAATGAAACACCCTTATAACAACTATACGGTGACCTAACAAAGATGAACTGTATGTTGATATGTGAAATTCTGGAGGGATGTTGGACGGCATAATGTGGTGATGTAATGACATGTGCCATTAATCCATCTGTGTTCTATAACATGTAAAACATGAACATGAAAGGAGTATTATAAAAGCAAATCATGTAAACACCTTAATCACAATATTGTCTTATTCAGAATAAGGTCAATAATTCCTATCCATGTAAACATAGTCAATGTGAATACACCTGTGTGTTGTGTGTATAAGCATGTCAGATGAGTCCCGTGTTACTCTCTTCTTAATAAACACAATTACATTTGATTACACATTCCTCTCTGTATTATTACTTGTGTGATTATCTTTCATTATTTAAAAAAGAAAAGTTTTTTTTAAACGTGCTACAGTATTATTACAGAATAACCTGTTAGACTTTGTGGTTCACTGCATGGTCCCGTTTTCTGTATTGTGTTATATAGTGACACGGTCCTCATTTCCACCAATATGCACGCGTGACTCAGATTAGCCACATAAAAAAAGAACTTCCGTAACGAATTCAAAAAAGCTAACAGAAAACCCGTGTTGCATCACAGAGAAGAGCTCTTAAGCCTAGCGATGTGATGATATGTATGTTTATATTGCAATAAATTATGTTACACTTCACTTTTCGGTGGGTATCGTGAAATCTTTTTGTAATATTGTGTTTTTTAAAAACTATTACAAACTCTAGAAGCAGCTGATTTGATGTTAAAATCTTTCAAATGCTAAAATGTTGAAAATTTAGAATTTTTTATTTTCCTTCCCTTTTAGTGCTATCGCATAAATAATAGTTAATACGGCAACGGCTAATTAGCCTATTAGTTATCAGATTAAACATCGTAACTTCGGGCTATCGCAGTATAATTAGCAGCTAACTAACGTTCAACTTGGAAGTCTGACCGAGGATAAAGTGAACATGTTAAACATGTACAACTAGCTGTGCGGGATCGATAGTATAGCTACGGTTTTGCCATCTGAACGTTACTTCTACTCAATTCTCAATGTTCAAACTGACGCAGTGCATTTTGGGTAGCACGTACAGACTCTGAGCCAGAGGCAATAACATTGAAATAATAAAGGTGCTAGAACTAATTTAACATGTTCTAGCATTTTAGGAAAATAGCAGTGAGAACACGATAAAGTTAAACGTTTGGGATGGACCCTCACACACACACACACACACACTTCACCCATCACATTTCTGATACGGGCGGTGGTGTGTTGAAGTCCTCAGAGATGCAGTGTGGGCGTTAACAGATTGCTCCTGTGAGTCGAGGAGTAGATTTAGGGGAAGTTACAAACGTATGACCCTTAATTTCTTCTCCCACGGAAAGAATGTAAAGCAAATGCTCAAGATATTACTTCCAGATTCTTAAAAAAAGCTTTTACAAGACAAACAAAATGGCAAAGAACCTGGAGGTAGTCCGACGCATGACTACAGGAAATTCATTGGGTGTTTTGCACTACTGAGAGCGTGTTTCTGTCTCCATCTTCGGTGTTACTCGTGTCACATGACCTCTCTTAATTCGCTACATACAGGACCGCAAATTACTTTAGAGAAACAAATTTGTTACATCATGTTACTGTGTCTTCTGCAGATATAAAGTGAGGCTTTATCTCCTCACCATGAACCAACATGAACCAGGAAGGATTACAGTTTCATTCTGGATTAAGTTGAGGTTTTTCTGTAAATCCAGCTGCTTTCAAAATTAAACAAACTTTATAACATAATGACGGCTGCATTTAGACCCCTGTATTATGGTGGCGCTTGAAAGTTTTGAAACCTTTAGAGTTTTCTATATATCTGCATAAATAACATCAGATGTTCAAGTCGTAAAAGATAAGAAAATATTATACCTGGTCATTTATTTATTGAGGAAAATGATCCAATATTTCATATCTGTGAGAGACAAAAGTATGTGAACGACTTGCGTGCTTAGGGTCGTTGTCTTGATGCATGTCCCACTTTCACTTCAGATTCAGTTCATGAACAGATGTCCTGACATTTTCCTTTACAATTATAATTCAGAATTCATTGTTTGATCAATGATGGCAAGCTGTCCTGGACCAGATGCAGGAAAACAAGCCCAAACCATGACACTACCACCAGCATATTTCACAGATGGGATAAGGTTGTTATGCTGGAATGCAGTGGTTTTCTTTCTCCAAACATAACGCTTCTCATTTAAAGCAAAAAAGTTCAATCCACAACATATTTTTCCAATATCCTTCTGGCTTGTCCAAACGATCTTTCGGAAACTGCAGAGGGGAAGCAATTTTCTTTTTCAAAAACAGTTTCTTTCTCCTTGTAACCCTGCCATACACACCATTGTTGTTCAGTGTTCTCCTGATGGTGGACTCATGAACAATTAACATTAGCCAATGTGAGAGAGCCCTTAGTTGATTAGAAATTACCCTGGCTCCTTTGTGATCTTGTGGACTATTACATGTCTTGCTCTTGGAGTGAGCTTTGATGGTCTTCACTCTTGAGGAGGGTAACAATGGTCTTAAATTTCCTCCATTTGTACACAATCTGTCTGATGGTGGATTAGTGGAGTCCAAACTCTCTAGAGATGGTTTTGTAACCTTTTCCAGCCTGATGAGCATCAACTCATTTTCTTAGGTCCTCAGAAATCTCCTTTGTTCATGCCATGATACACTTCCATAATCATGTGTTGTGAAAATCAGACTCTAATAGATCCCTGTTCTTTAAATAAAACAGAACACTCACTCACACCTGCTTGTCTTCCCATTGATTGAAAACACCTGACTAATTTCACCTCTAAATTAACTGCTGATCCTTGAGGTCCACATACTTTTGCCACTCACAGATAAGTAATATTGGATCTTTTTCCTCAATAAGTAAATGTCCAAGTATAATATTTTTGTATCATTCATTTAATTGGGTTCTCTTTATCTATTGTTAAGACTAGGGATGCACCGAATGTTCGGCAACCGAAATTACCCGGCCAAAAATAGCAAAAAAAGCATTTTCTGTGTTTGGCCGAATAAGTGAAAATGCCGAATAAATTTGACCGAACAATGACGTGTTTGAAGACGCGACTAAATAGCCTAGCAACCAGAGTGAGATGCGCGAATGTCACGACCTCGATGAGGGGGCGCGCGCATTCAGGAGCTGTGGACATTTTCGTTTGTTTTGTTTCTGTCACGTTGCGTGACGTAAGGGAGTAGGAGTACGGAAGCAGGTAAAGATGTATTTATTTAAGGGCAGGCAGACAAATCCAATATCTACTATAATACTCCGCGAGGTGTACAGGGACACGAGCGGTATATATCCCCAATATAATCAGCCGTATAGACCCCAATAGAACCATTTACTGCACTCTTATCAATGCACTTTTTAATGCACTTTGTAGTTGTAGGCTACAGAGTGTTACATTCTTTCAGCAATTAGTTAAAGGACTAACATAGGCTATTCAAGGGGGGCTCAAAGATGACCACATCAAAATATTTTTATTTTACTCATTCATTTTTTTAAAGTTATATTGTGCCTTGTTGGTAGCCTATGCCTGCTGGAATGAAAAAAAAAATGTTCAGTGTTAAATAAATATTTTTAAATTGTAGTTTTTGTAATTTATATTTTTCTTTCAGAAGCAAGGCAAAATTGTTAAAAGCACATTTTAACTATTTAATTTATGCAATGGTGAAAAAAAATCGCAAAATAAATTGAAAATACCCTAAAAAACGTGTTCGGTATTCAGTCTTCGGCTTTCGGCCAAGTGTTTCATTATATTCGGTGAATTTTCATTTCAGTGCATCCCTAGTTAAGAATTGTGTGTTTTAAGATGAAAACAGAGAAAAATTCTAGACATATTTACGTGAAACATTTTAATGAGACATCCTGAGAACATGTGCTGTAGCACATTTAAAACTCAAGTCGACCAAAATTTACTGCTGAATTTGAGTCATGCTAATGCTACGGTTCATCAGCACAACTACAGAGAACTGATCAGAACTAAACTTTCACAATATACTGTTGATTAGCTGCTTATTCTGGTATATTCCTAATTTAAACGCAGCTGCAGTTTTCAGTTCATCCTTTTTGAGACTCCCAGTCCCAGTTTATTGTTTCTATTGGCTTACCAAACTGAGACTCATCAATTCACAGGGTAAAGTTCACCTAGGTTAAGGGGTATTCAACTAAATTTGGACTTTGAAAAAAAAACAACTTTGCGACTATCATGACTGACTGACAGTGACAGTCACCTTTTTATGCTTCATAATTAAAAAAAAAACATTAATCTTTATAAATAAGACCGTTTGATGTGTTTATGGTCAACGGATTTGACTCATTGAGAATAAACACACGCTTCTCCATCCAATCGTGTTTAAACATTATTTTCATCAACGCCATGTCACCAGGGAGCATAAATTATTTCTGTGTCTCTGCTCTGATGAGCTGCTTTCAGTTAAATAATTTATATAGCTGCATGTGATTGGCTGAAACAGTGGATCTGCTACAGAAGCTGCAATGATTAGTATTTACAAAACTACTAGAACTATGGCCATTAAAAAAAGAGCATATGTTTATCAGTTCTGCTACAGTATTTTAGTGTTTAAATACTCAGTCCAGTCCACAAAAGCGCTTGGGAAAGTAGCCTCTACCAGAAATGAATGCATCATTCGTGGTCCCTTGTCCGTTCCCTCCTTTTCTTTAGAGTAGTATCTTATTCGAGTTTAGTCGTCTGACTGTTGTTTTAGCTGAAATGTTATCGAAAATCATCAATGTTATGGCTAAACTGAAAATATTGGCACCTGTAAAGGATTGTAGCATGTGTCTTAACCGGAAATGAGAGGTGAACAAACAGTGAAATCACATGGACATCAAACCGATTTCACACACTCACGCTGTTCACCACACGAGGCCCGACGCTCGGTTTGCACATCAACTGTTCCAGTCATGAGACGGAGTTTCCCCTCAGGCAACAAGCAGAGATGCAAACGCACCACTTTAACACAGCTTGAATTCCTACAGTGTGACTCTTTCAACATACACACACAGTGCATTCTTTTCCTCAGCTGCATTAGTCACAAGTAAATGCTTGTGCTTAGGGATCTGAGTGCATGCCTATAAACCGCACTTCATTTACAAACACACATACAATCATTTGCATCGTGTTTATTTTGCTCTAAAGCGACAGACTGGAAGCCAAAATTTCAATGACAAATAAATAAATAAATAAACAAACAAACACCTGAATCAAATTAAGCTCTTTAAAATTGGTATTACATGGACGATTGTATAAAATATCAGCAATACAGTGAGTGAAAAAAGTATTTGATCCCCTGCTGATTTTGCCCGTTTGCCCACTAACAAAGAAATGATCAGTCTATAATTTTAATGGTAGCTTTATTTGAACAGTGAGAGACAGAATAACAACAAAAAAAAATCCAGAAAAACGCATGTCAAAAATGTTATAAGTTGATTTGCATTTTAATGAGGGAAATAAGTATTTGACCCCGCTGCAAAACATGACTTAGTATTTGGTAATGACTTAGTAATTACTTGATATTTTCAATGCCCTGGCTGAGGGAAGGAGGTTCTCACCCAAGATTTGATGGTACATGGCCCCGTCCATCGTCCCTTTGATGTGGTGAAGTTGTCCTGTCCCCTTAGCAGAAAAACACCTCAAAGAATAATGTTTCCACCTCCATGTTTGACGGTGGGGATGGTGTTCTTGGGGTCATGGAGGTGGAAACATTATTCTTTGTGGGTGTTTTTTCGCATCACATGACTCACACCATGCTGTATGAAATGAAGTGTGTGTGACTGCAGATGGAACGTGAGCTCCCTCACCATGTTAAACTGGTTCAGTGACTCACTGAGCCTGGGAAACCGAACCCCACCTGCCCAGTGCAAAGCCTCATTGTTCTGGATTTTGAATTATTAACGTGGATTTGTTTGAACAGTGCATAACCAAATGTCTATGCAAACATTTGTGTGTAAGGGCACCTCTTGCATTTTCCTATCTGTTTAATGACATAAAGCACTTAATTACAGAAACAACGAAAAAAAAAAACACGACTGTACTCAAGGCTACAATTCTAACTTTTGAACTTTATGAGGTTAATAATGTTGAAGACTGAACATTTACACAAGTCAGGGGTTTTTGTGACATTATACATGTAAGGTGGGGCATGTGAGTTTTTTTTTTTTTTTCGTCTGTCAAAATTAAACACTTTAAAAATGCTTTTATCCACTGCAGAGTGAGTTAGCATGTGAGCAAAACGAAATACAACAAAAGGTTTTGTAACACACAATACAAAAATGGATAAAAAATAAACTATGACATACAGTATGGGTGGGCGATAATGATATTATATCATGCTTCTCAAAAGCATTTCTACGATATGTGTATCGTGATAGACATGTTTGCTCACAAACTTCCAGTAACACAGTAATGTTGCAATACAGTAACTGTTAGAAATAATAATTTCTTTGTGACAAAACAATTTGCTTGGATCAATAAAGTATTCTCTCTCTCTCTCTCTCTCTCTCTCTCTCTCTCTAATAACAATCTAATGATGTAATCTAATGACTTTTTCTTTTCAATAAAACTATTATATGGTTCTTACTAAACCTCCTCCAATTAAAGAATATAATAACTTTATGATTTCCAATAAAAAAAACCCTCACTTTTTTTTTACTTCCATCAAATACTGTTATCTCATTAATATTCATAACATTCATAACAACTGTTTATACACATGTTTAAAAATATCTTTATTGAACCATAAACCTCAGTGTGTTATAAACACCACATGCAGCTGTGGCTGTATCACTGTAACTCGTTTACACAGACCCACCACAGATGAAACGCTTGTTCTGTCCGTTATCTGCTTCCATCTAGGTACTTTCTCTCAGACGCACGACACACTACATATTTGTGTATTATCCTAAAGCTTTGAGACACAGCTACAACATTTGTTTGTTTGCTGCTTCTTGTTTTCTACAGCTCAGTCCCAGACACGCCCCCAGCACCTTTTTTGCGGTTAGTCTTGTGTCATTTGTATTGAAGGAGCTCAGTCTCTCCAGTGTTTGCTCGTAATTCCTGTTTCTGGTTCTGCTTCCTGGCTCTTGTTCTCCTGGTATCTCTAGTTTTTTGTTTTTTTCACACCTGACTGTTACAAAGCTTTGACACCGGAGACTCCTTCCATAAACGTTACATAAAAATCTCCTTACAGATCAGTGATTACACACTACACATGTTTTTAATCCATTTATGATCATTGGAGCGTCTGCTGTACACATCCCTGTGAATGAGTGGTTACTTTAGAAACGATAACGTATTAGAACGAGTGTATTAATATAATACTGTTGTTATAAAAGATTCATCAATGCCATATGACTCATATCAGAACTCATGTATGATATGGACAGTTGTGCACGGTGTGTGTAGCATTATATACAGATGCATAGTTAAACAGGTTTCCCGGGCCCTGAATGTAGAAACCTCAGCATGTATTAAATCACACACACACACACACACACACACACACACACACACACACACACACACACACAGACACACACACACACATACACAGTGAACATGTCTCAGTGTCTCCATCAGCTGGCACTGTTCCAAACATGACACATACTTCAGCAGTTATAATTACCCTCACACAGAGTCATGAAGTAATTGTGTGGCACTGTAAAGCAATAATTTTGTGGGCTTTATTCCTGCGCCTAAGCTTACTGAACAGCACAGTGTTGAAAGAGACACGTACAAATGAGAGAGAGAGAGAGTTCAAATACAAGCAGAGGAAATCATCACCATCACATCACACTCACTTTCCTCTATTATTATCAATAAGTAAAACTTTCAACTCGGCATACAGTGTTGTTCTCTGCAGGTACAGCCCTGACCCGAACACATATGGTGGAAACTGATACAAATTTTCTGAAGTAAAAAAAAAAAATGTCATGGGTCTTAAAGGAAGCACATGGGAACTGGCAAATGACCACATGATAATCCACGTGACACCACATACCGAAGTGTCCTTGGGTAAGACACTGAACCCCAGGTTGCTCCCGATGGCAAGTTAGTGTCTTGCATGGCAGCTCTGCTACCATTGGTGTGCGAGTGAGTGTGTGACACAGTGTAAAGCGCTTTGGAACTGCTAAGTAGAAAAAAAAGTGCTATATAAGTGCAGACATTTACCATTACTTCTATACCTACAAAAATTCAATAGTTAAAAGGCACGTACATTTCTTATTAGTACAAGTAATGTGGAAAATTAAGCAGAACTGATCATAGATAATAGTTTAAGCCACCATCTCAGAATGAGTGTATTACAAATCTGAAAAAAAAAAACCCAGATTGTTTGTTTGTATTGGCCTCTTGTTATTCATGTAATAGCCCCGCCCCAATGCAGCTTCACATTCTCCTAAATCATTATGAGAAGTCATCAGGGCATAGGAGTGATTTGGAACCTGGGGGAAGGGGGGCACACTGAAATGCTAGGGGGGTTCGGGGCATGCTCCCCCAGAAAGATTAATTGTTTTTAAATAAAGCACTTAAATGCTCATTTCTAATGACTTTAGGGAACAAAATGCACTAATTAGTGTGGTTGTAAGAGGGTATTTACAGTGACAGAAGATTGAGAATACTCAGTCTGGGGAGGGGAGATTATAAAGACTCGGGTGCACAGTCAGGGAGACGGACTATAATATAACTAGAACAAAAATTAGTCATGAGATTTAGTCACAAGCTCTTTCAATACTTCACATACATACTATTTGTAAAACACACAGACAGATGTACAGGGTAACCAATAGCGCTGATTTATGAAAACAAAAAAAAATAAATTACGAAATATGGAGATACGAGTTCTGATGGGTGTCACTGAATGAAGTTCAAGTAATTCATTAATATTACTCCAAACAGAGAATTGTTCATTTAGAACACGAGCTGCTATAATCATTAAGAATAGCTGCTAGTTAATGGAGCTAGCCACAGTACATGTTGAGGCGAATCCTGTGAGGATTGCCATTTCTGATGGTGAGATGAAGCTATGAGGCTATTTTGTTATAGAAAAAAACCACTCCATTGTCCAGTTTTCTTGCTGGAACACAGTGTGATTTACTATGGCAGTTCTTGATGCAGCAGTACTGCTCTACCATGGTGACATTTTCGAGAATCACGACAGTAAATGAACCCACAGTCTCCAACTCACCAAGAGTGGGAGCAATCCTCACACGATGGCGCCTCCGTCCCAAACATCCAATACGGAGTGACTTGAACTAGCTGGATAACTGCTAGCTATCAATACAATTTACAAGCTCGTCCTCCCAAGTTTTTTCAACTCCTATGACCTGCTGTTCATCCTCATCTGTCATCTTCCTCTTCAAATATGGTTGGATGCTCATCTCTGTGTGAACATTTTGACTAAAGTTATCATTAAATCGTTGTTGTTTTTTTTGGACACGTAGCAATGGGATATATGCACGATTTGACAGCTTCATAGGCTAAATAATTATTTCAACAACAAAATTGTCGATCAAAACCAGCAAACAAAATGGGCTCAAGAGCGTCCGATTGCTGTGTCTAACCGCCCTCACTTCATGACGCAAGGTTTTTTTCTCCACGGATGGTCATGGAATATTCGAGTCATCTCCAAATGAATTCCGCTTTCAAGAGTATCCATCTCTCTGAAAAACCATAATGCTTATCACCTTGCAGTGACAGACACTTTGCTCTATTAGTTACCGTAACTGTACTAATGTCTAATGTAGAATGTAAAAAGATATCTCGATAGGTCAGAAGTGTATTGTGATATAATTAATCGCTGTATCAAAAGAGTTCAGCACTGAACACCAGTCAGGTTCAGTACCAATCACATTAATGCTAATATAATGTAATAACATGTCATAACACGCTCAAACGTTTTTATGCTAGCAGCTATCGAGCGGCTACAACTATCCAGGCTACAGGTTCATTTACGAATGCTAACGCGTCCTTCCTGAACACACTGCTGAACACCTCGGAGTTCTAAGTGCGGAGTCACAGCCACGTTCACTTCTTCATCCTGCTCAAGTTTTCCGACTTCACTGCTGCCATAGCAACAGCGAGTGATGTCTCAGTGATGTCATTAACATTGTAATGCTCTCTGTTGAAGTGTCCTTCGCTCTGATGGTACAAAGATGCTTAACAAGAACAACACACACACACACACACACACACACAATGCCATTTAAACAAATCTTTTTTGATAAGAGTGTCAGAAGTCAGAAGTACTTCAGTGACTGCAGACAGAATATTAATATAAACACACACACACACACACACACACACTTCAGTGTCTTCCTCAGCCTCAATTATCTGACGAGTCAGAGGTTACACTTAGTGCCGGTCCGACACCCAGACTGACACACACACACACACACACACACACACACACACACACACACACGCCATTTCGCAGGCATTTCTCACGCATTTCAAAAGCACCTGACTGGAGTGTGCAAACCACGCTATTATTAGCGATGGCTGCAAACTCCCATCTGGAAAGAGGTACACAAGTGTGTGTGTGTGTGTGAGAGAGAGAGCTGATATTACATTCTCACATCATCATCACATCTCACATCAACAAGTGCTTAAGTTTTATACAATGTCACAAAAACAATGCATAAAAACAAACTTTACAATTTTTTATAATGCACCGAACGGGCTGTTAACTATTTAGGTTACACTAGCTGTCAGCTTGAAAATTTCTTTCGTTTACTGAAACTCGCAGTGTGTCAATAATCAATAAATACAATCAATACATTCAACCCAATACTCTCAAAATAATCAATCACCACTATTAAACCATTTCTATCCTGTGCTATTTTATAAGTATTATAAAATTACATTTTTGTGAATTTTCTTTAAAAATTTGTTAATACACTCATTAAATAACACCGGTATCTAGATTCAGTTCTTTATGGTTAGCTGAAATAATGTTTCCTTGTTTATTGATGTGAAACATTATTCACTGTTATATGCTGATTACAACAGCATTTAATATTAAAATCAAATTTAATATTGAATTTGATATATAAAACCCGAATATTAATAAATAAAAAAGCAATAAGTCCTATTTTGCATTTCTAACAGATGAATATATATATATACAGTGCCTTGCGAAAGTATTCGGCCCCCTTGAATTGTTCGAACTTTTGCCACGTTTCAGGCCTCATACATAAAGATAATAATAATAATAATTATCAATTTATATAGCGCTTTTTTACAATGGTACATTGTCTCAAAGCAGCTTTACAGAAATATCATTTTTACATTTACAAGC